>WEIV01004657.1:177794-292489 GCA_013390005.1 Calyptomena viridis | reverse complement strand
GGCCCGTCCGCCCGCGCCCGGGGCCCGCCCTGTGCGCGCCCCCCGAAGGCCGCGAGTGACGACCGGGAGCCGAAGTGCCCGTAGTTTTTCCTCTTAGTTTATTGCTTTATTTATTTTACACTGGGTACCTGCCCGCGAGTCCCACTCAGTGTGGATTCTTGTTAATTAAGGTGTCGAGAGAAATCTCTTGATGCTGGTGAAGGTTTTGCCGTCTCGCACCAGAGAAATCCCTTTTCTGTCGAAATTGGGACACACATTCGAGTTTCGTCTCTTAAGAACTGCTGTTCGGCGTGACTAAAGACACGTGCATTAGTATCCCTTTATTGTTTGCTGCTTTTTAGGAACATCCCTGATTCAGAGAAGGCTTCAGTATTGATTGTCTTACGGTTTGTGAGCTAATTCACTCGGTTTGATCACAAGTGTAACGGTGTGATGCTTTACTGCATTTGGTGCCAAAACGGCGTGTAATATTCTCCGGATTCTCGTTTTGACCTTAAATGACTTTTGGATTTCTCTTTCTTTTAGGATAGGCAGCATTGTAGGATCAGTGATCAAGAAACTAATGGCAAAACCTCAGCTGCCAGTTCAAATGACTTCAGTGATCCAGTTTACAAAGAAATTGCTATAACCAATGGTTATATCAACAGAATGACCAGAGAAGAGCTCAGAAGTAAACTTGCAGAGTTCAAGCTTGAAACCAGGTTAGGCTTATTTGTAAACATTTTGATTTATGTTTGAGAACTGTAGAGCCATAAGGGATGATTGGTTTAAAAGCTTGGCACTGAGTGAAAAGCAGACACAGCACCAAACACCAGTTGTTTCACATGCAGTGTCGATGCAGCTTTTGTTGTGGAATTAACATATACTGCTTAATGTGTCATCCAAACTGATCACCCAAAGAAATGAAAGAGTGTGTAACTGTAGGGTACTTCTCATCGCATTTTTGGTCGAGGGAGAAAGAAGAACTGCAGTGGTTCTGAGGTGGTGTTGCAAACCCCCAGACTATAGCAGCTTGCCTCAGAACATAAATATTTTCATTTATTGTACCCGTATAGATCTGATAAGTGCTAGAAACTCTGGTGTTAGAGCTCAGGAATTAATAAATGCAGAGGACAGATACTTTTAGATGGAGAGTTTGCTACTCTCAAGAGATATGCTGGAATAATGTGAAAAGATGAGTGTATTATAAGCTGGATTTGTGCTCACTGGGGATGAGGAAAGGGAATAGAGTGTAGTTGCTACTGTATTGGAAGTGACCTGCAAGACTGATACTGCTATGGCCAGTCAAATTTGAGATATTATGTAGAAGGTCAGCTGGGAAAAACAAAGTATATTGTTTCTATAGGCAGCAGTAATGAGGAAGTAGTGGTGGGTAGTTAGAAAAGTGAGAAGCTTCTTTCCTTTTTTTCCTTCTATAGGAAGAGGGAATATGAAAGGTGAGATGGAGTCTGAAAGGAAAAATCTAGCTTTCTAGAGAAGACAGAGACTATAGGGGAGAGGCTGTTCAGGGGAATAAAAAAAGGAATTGGTAGAGATTTGAACAGAATCAAAAAAAGTGATGAGGAGGGAAGTGCAGCCTGCTACCTCCAACGCATCTGACTGCATAGTATTTTCAATTCTTCCTTTGGTTAAATTAATTTAGTGCCTCAGGAGAAAAAAATGTTATCACTAACTGAGGAAAATTTTTGGTAAAACAGATTAGATTTTTACTGCTATTCAGCAGTTACTCTGATCTAAAAGTAAAAAGCAGAATTCACATAGTGTATGATGTGTTTGTGGTTTCCTCCTAGGTTATAAGTTTTCTATTTGTAAATGCAGAAAGCTTTAAACTTCTCTTTTACCTCGGCAAGACTTCTTTTGTCAATGTATTCGATTAAGTTAGTCAGACTACGTCTTACCTGTAAACAAATCAGCTGTAATGTAGAGAACTGAGCAGGTTGCCACACACCATCCTTTCCCTTTAGGTTATTGTAATAGCAGATTGTCTCATCTTTTCAACCTTTTTTATAAGTTTGATGAAGAAAAAGGTCATTTCCCCCTCCATCAGCTCCCCATACTGTCTCAGCTTTGAATTAACTGGTCATTGAATTCAAGTAGATTAATAAATCAGAGTGAAAAAGAGTTATTTCTGCAGAAGCAGATTTGATGTTCTCAAATGCAGGTTTAGTAGTCTGCTTCCAGTTTTTCCTTGTGGATCAGTGAGCTGCTTTACTTATAATACCACTTGCTACAACTCTCTCTCACAGCTTCTGTGATTTCACTTGCAATGTGTAATTTTAAAAATAACTTATTTAGAAGAGTAAATTACCCTTGTTTATTTGTCTCTGGTTTGGTACAGTGGCAGTTCTGGCACCTGCACTTGTATATCATAATGTTTGTGTTAAAAGACACAGTAAGTAACTGTAAATTCTCAGTGGCAAGTGATTATGTGTACCACAAGCCTGAAAAGCAGGATCTTGACCAGGAAGTTTTTCTGACAACTAAAATCTCGAGTACTGTATTTTAATTGGGTTATTCAAGCTTAATTTTAAACTTAGATTGAGAGGAGTTTAAAATGTGGCAGGTTTAGCTGGATTCTGCATTATCTGTCCCCCTGATGTAGAAATACCTTGGGTGTGAGTCACTTCAGGCAGAGGGCACAGGGAGATACAGGTGAAGCAGTACTGCTTCCAGGGCCACAGGTCATCTAAGAGCAAATACTTGGGCTTTGCAAAGGCTTGGGCTACTGAGTCTTGCTGATCTAGAGGTGACTGCAGTGTCTCTGTGCTGTGCCTCCCAGTCTGTCCCGGATATTATCTTGATGTGTTAATTGTTGGGGGGTTTGCAAGGTTAATAAATGATGAACTTTCAAATGTTAAATACAGCTTCAGTTCTATAATGGGGAAATAATTAAATGAGAGTGCAATCTTTGTCATGTTCCTTATCTCTTTAGGGGAGTGAAAGATGTACTGAAAAAGAGACTGAAAAACTATTATAAGAAGCAGAAGCTTATGCAGAAGGAACACATTAGTGGAGACAGCTGCTATGACTACATCTGTGTTGTTGACTTTGAAGCAACATGTGAAGAAGGAAACCCACCTGAATTTGTACATGAAATAATTGAGTTTCCTGTTGTCTTAGTAAACACGCATACCCTGGAAATAGTAAGTGATCTAATTGCTGTGTTAATATGCTGTTCTTTGATGTTTCTTCTTTGCATCTGAAAGTCTAGATTCATTTTTAGGTAGATGTTGAACTTCATTAAGAACAGCATACTTTTTCTTTGTAATGACCTATCCTCTGTGCCTCTAAAGTACAAACAAAACTCTTTCTATACTGAAAGCATCTGGAATAGATCATTTTCCTGGTTTTGACTCTCTCTATTGATATGAGTTTCTCAATCGTCCGTGTCTGTGCCTCTTTCTTTTCCTGCTTTAAGATCCACAGATCTCTCTAGGGCTCAAGGGTTTCGTCATAATCAAAAATTAGCAAATTCTGTGGTCCTGTGTGAGGCAATCTAGAAGACACTGACCAGAGTGAACTCCGCTTCTTGTCAGGGTACACTGTTTCCACTGTATCTGACAAACTGATAGCTGTGTAACCTGATTTGAAACATACTTAATAGGCATTTGGCGGCTTCAAGTGCTCTATCCAGTACAACTTTCTTTTAGGAAAACTACTTGTTGTCTAGCTGAAACTGAGCAACTTAGTGAAACAGAGGACTTACCTCTGACTAATGTTTCATTTATGAAGAACTCTTAAGTGGAAGAGGATTTCCCATAATCACTGTGATGCTGCATTAGAGTGTAGCTGCTTGTATGACTAATTGCAGAAAGGATTATCCAAATTACCAAGATTGTTTTTATTACCTTTGGAGTTGTAGGAAACACCATGTTTTTTCCCTCTGTCCAAAAGGTGTTGTATAGCAACAGGGATTTGGGGCTTACTTTTTTTCCATGAAACTTGCCTGCAATCTTCACTCTTGTATTGCTCTGTTTCCCAGAGTGAGGTTGTGTTTTCCTTTGCCTGGCTGACATCCAGAGGTGTAGGACTTCTGTGCAGTCTCTGAGATGTGCAGCCAGTTGCCTTTCTTGAATTACAGGTGAGCCCTTAGATACCACCTAAAAAACATAAGGCTTTGCTCATGCCTTCTTTTTGCCTTATTCACACTCTTCCTTTTCCCAAGTCCTCCCCTTTTTTTGTAGTGTGCCCTTCTCCCCTCTTAAATCCACATTTCTACTCTTTGGTGGCCTACTGGCTAAGAGGAAGGATATGTTCTAGTTGGAAAGCCATCCATCCCATTAGGAATCTGATGATGGCCAGTCAGGAGGCTCATATTGGCTCAGGAGACACATTTTCCTTTTTGCCTCCAGCAGGACAAGCAACTGCTATTGCCTTTGGGCTGTAGGCAAGCCAGAGAAGTTGCCTTGCAGGCTATACAGTGTGCTACAGCTCAGCATTTGATTCTGTCATTACAGGAGGATACCTTTCAGCAATACGTGAAGCCAGAGATTAATCCCAAGCTTTCAAACTTCTGCATCAATCTGACAGGAATAACCCAGGTAATTTGCACTTTTGTTTCTTCAGGAAGAAATATTAAAAAGACACATGGTCTTAAAAAGACATATGGTGTTGATGTTTTCAGACTGGTAATCTTAAATGGTAATTTTTCATGATTATTTTTCTGTAAGGCCTGTTCTCTTATCCTTGTTTTTTCCATTTCCCAATTATCACAGAATTGATTTCACTAAATTGGTCATTTTGTAGGAAAAAACACTCATTTGGTAATTCACATGTAGAAACTTAATCTTTAGCAGAGGAAAGCATCGATTCCTCTTCTAAGATCTTTATTCTAAAGAGTTTAGAGTCTTAAGATGGCAATGGCTTGTAATCAAGTGTCTTGAGCAGGAGCCTGGGAAACGAGCCCAAAGGTTTTAATCCAAGTTCAGCTGCTGACTAACCTTGTTACCTTTGCAGAAACTATTAGGTGGTTGGGTCTTCTAGTGATGCTTTTGTGGGGCTATTTATTCAGTTTAAAGAAACCTGTCCAGTTGCCTGTTAACGTGCAATCTGATTTTCTAGAGATTTTAGCGAAGCCAACTCTGTAAGTGCCCATATACCAATATAGATTTTACACTTGATGCTGTTTTTTTTTCCCTGAAAAAAATGTTCCTCACTTTGGGCTCTTTCTGATTCTCTCAGGACATCGTTGATAAAGCTGATACTTTCCCGCAAGTTCTGCAGAATGTCATAGAGTGGATGAGAGAGCGAGAACTGGGAACAAAGTATAGCTATTCCATGTTGACAGATGGGTATGTCCTTGTGCAACCTCTTCAATCTAAAACTATGAAACAGCGTTTAATATTTGTGAGAGTATTGCTGAAGGTGGATCAGGACGCTGCCATTTTGTTGTTTTATTTTAACCGAAGCTTTTGGGAAAGTCGAGAGAGCTGAACTGATCCATTTGGAATGAAGCTTAAATCCGTCAGATGGCGCTGTTTCTCTCCTAGTGGTCTGTATGCAATGACGTGGTGCTGAACAGACTTTTTATGTTTTGTCGTTGCTGTATTTGTAGGTTTACGTCTAGCTCTCATACAACGCATAATATTGGAAAATAACTCTCTGCAATTTCAGTTCTAAGCAGCTTCCATGCCCTGAGGTTGTGCTGTAGTATCCTCTAGTTGTGTTACATCCTGCATATTTTGCTAGAAAACAGTAATGGAGTGTGATGTTTACGGAACAAGGAGAAGTGGCTAGCACAAACTTCTCTGCTTTGGCTTAGAGGGCTGTGGCTCTGGTAGGTCCTGCTTGGATTTGTGTGTGAGGGATCCACTAGTCCCTCAAAGTGCCACCTGAACTTGCTCTCTCACAAGGTCTGCATGGAAAATCAAGTCCTCTAATGACTTCAAAGGGAACAGATGTTGAGATCTAGATACATCTGTGATGCAACATTGTTCTTGTGATTTTAGCTTTGGTATGTGGTGAAATACAATACAAGGCTCAAACACTGTTAGCATTGACCAAAGGATTTTTTTGCAGATAATGCTTGCCTTTTAGCTGTGAAACATTACTATTCTCTTAACATACCTGCTTTTCTCCTTCTCTTGGAATGAGGGATTCCAGTAGGACAGGGAGTTTTTAACACGAACTGTGTTGAGATGAATGATGCATTTTCATGTTTGCCTGCGGTAGGAGTACATAAACTCAAGACCAGAGTTCATGAAAAAAAAAGTGTTGGGAATCTTGGTATAACTTCCTAACACTTTTGTCCAGTAAAACAGATAAATATTCCAATCTATAGCATGAATACTTTGAAAAATAATGTACCATAGTCGATTAATGGATACATAACAAAAGTTTTTTAACTAACCCTACTAAATTAACGATTTAGGAATTACTTTTGGTCATGAGACCTTTTTCTCAAAATTCCTGAAGATTTAGACAATTGCTGTAAGTCACAGGTCTTTTCTGCTGAAGAACCCATATCACTGTAATGTTGTGTCTAGTGTGAACAGTGAAGCCATTTAAGAAGCTGTCACACAAGACTTGAGGTGTACAGTGTAGATCTGTGTACACCTTAAGAATAGGAAGTTAACATAATGCCATGCCAGTTTTAATTAATTTAAGGAAGTATGGTAAATATTTCTGTTTGACTAATTTTTAACCTGTGATTACATTGCTATCTTTGGAAGCAACAGTGAATTAAAAAAAAGACACTGAAGCAAAACTTGTACAAGACTATACTAACAATACTGGTTATATTACTGGGCCTGAATATCTCTGGAATTCCTCTCCAGAGGAATCCCTTAAGGAAAATAGGTGCAGTGAAGTCTCTGTCATACAGGTGAGATTGCATAAACAGCTAAAAGACATAGATAAAAAAGCTTTATTTTAGCTTGAAGCTTACAAACTCGTTGGAGTGGTTCTTTTCAGGAGGGTGGGCTACAAGTGCGTAGGATTATAGTTTCATCTTTTCATAAAGATCTGGTTTCTCATAAAACTAAGTGCGATCTGTTTTCAGTAACTGACATGAAGAAGAGAGAGATGCATGTGTACCCAAGTGATCAGGATAATGTAAGGTGTTGCTTGCTCCCCTAAGGACTGTGTAAGCATCTAATTTATTGGCAGTTTTTGTCATAGATGAGGTAGGTGGAGTAGTGGGTGTGCTATTTTTTGTTTTAACCATCCTGGACCTGAAACCATCCTAAAGTCTTGCTCAAGTCATTATTTTTTCCCCATGATTAGCAAATTCATATTAAAAAATTCTTTACCGTGACTATGGCAAAAGAGCTTTTCCTAAACTGTTTTTCTTCTGTTGACGATTAGAGACAAGACAGCTTTTAGTGCTACAACCGTGCAATATGTAGAATACAGGATCGTATATTACTAATGTTTTTCTCTTTTGACTTTTTAAGATCGTGGGATATGAGTAAATTTTTGAACATCCAGTGCCGTATTAGCCGTATCAAATACCCTTCTTTTGCCAAAAAGTGGATCAATATTCGCAAATTGTATGGGAACTTCTATAAGGTTTGTACAAATTCTTGTTTCTTTTACGGGAAAATTTTATTTAAAAGTTTAACACGTCCTGTTATACATGTCATCTCTACTTGTGTAGTATAAAATTATAGTACCTAAACTAGTTGCCTGGGGCCTGATTTTCAATTGTGTTTCATGTCCAGATCTCACTTCACTAATTGTAGATCATGTAATCTACTGCATTTTGATTTTAATCTTGTTTTCGAGAGTCAGGACGTGCTCCATGAAGGATTGTACAAAAATATCATACTGGTCCTTTTAGATCAAGTGTGTCTTGAAGTAATTCAGCTGAAAAGATTCTGTATTGATTTTTCAATTATTTTTTCCTGTTTTCATGTAATACACTACAGAACTAATTTGCACCATTACCCTCAGATCATCTTGATTTTTGATGGTATAATGGGGACAGGTAAAGTTTAGGATATATCTACAGTGGAATCAAATTGTCAAGAGAAAGGTAATACCAAGTTCAGTGCTGGACATTATTTCTGCTTTCTGTCAGATTATAATAAAACGAGTTACTGGAGATTCTAGCAAATCAGCCTACACTAAACCACTTTTTTGAATGCGATTTCAGCCTAGCTGATGATCTTCTCTTGAATGGCTTTTTCATACTAAATGTAACCTCTAGATGAAAAAGAGGTTGACATTTAATAAGAGAAGAGCTTTACTTTGTGCTGGGTAAATATTACAGGGTTATTCCATTTCTCCCTCTATTATTGTGCCTTCTCTGCATGATGGTTTCTGTTAGAAACAGGCTAGGACACAGTAGAGTTCCTCTATTGAGGCATCATCAGAGGCAATGAAAATTGTAACTTGGAAGGAATCAGTTTCTTAGAAGGAATCAGTGTGTGTCTGTTTTTTTTTTTTTAGTGTATGTAAACAGTTGTAGCATTTATTCAGTGCTTCTGTTTTGCTATTCCGTGCTGCTATTGAATCTGTTGTTAAGTTATAGATTAAATTGATGACAAGAAATGTGCTGTAGCTTTCCTGTGGAATATCCCACAAACTGGATATTTCTCCCTTGCCCAGTTTGTGTGTTGTTATTGTAGTTGCATATTGCCAGGTTTTGGCAACTGTGCTGTTGCCATTCTGCCTAGCTGTTGTAGTATGATGCAATATCTTGAGACCTGTCATGTCCCATGTTTCCTCATCCCAACCATCACCAAAAGACCCCACCAAAATTTTCATTTAAAGTTGTCATTTTGCTTGCCTTTGACATTTCCAAAGTAAATATGCACATATGAAGTGTATATTTAGTAGTTAGTCAAGAGAAGACTTGGGTCCTTAGGTGGTGTTGCACTTTGTATTGTAAATCAGTTAAATTTTCTTGTCTGTTCATGATACTGGTCATCCATGTAGACATGGGCTGCTACAGATATTGCTGATGTGTTCCTGTGGAGGTTGGAACCATTCAGGATCTTGATGTCAGTGAGAATCAGGAGCCTGGTGCTTCTTTAATCATTTAGCATTTAAAAGGAAAACCAACATCTGATTTCCTCTGCAATGCCACATTGGGTGGTAATTTGTTTTTTATTAAGATTGTTAAACCTCTCTAGGCCATGGCTTCCACCACTGCCAGCGCAGGCACATCTTGAGCTGGTGCTGGTGAGAGGCTCTTGACATCATGCTGAGTCTAGACAAGCTCCTGCTGACTCTGTCTCTTCTGTAAAAACGAGAGTGTCTGTCTCACCAAGGTGCTTTGAAGTTAAATGGTTAGTGATCTGACAGAAGGCAACATGAAAGTGGTATGTGACTTAAGTAGACTTAAAATCTGCATGGGTTTCTACTGTACTGTGTTAGATTAAAAAGACTTGGTACAGAACTTAATCCTTGAATGTTACTCACTTTCTCCATCAGGTTCCTAGGAACCAGACCAAGCTGACAATCATGCTTGAAAAGCTGGGCATGAATTATGACGGGAGACCTCACAGTGGACTTGATGACTCTAAAAACATTGCAAGGATAGCTATAAGGATGCTGCAGGATGGCTGTGACCTGCGGGTGAATGAGAGAATTCACGGTGGACAGCTGATGACAGTCTCCTCCTCAGCCCCCTTAGAGGGAGCCCCTGCTCCACAGATGCCCCGCTACAGAAACTAGCAGTTCAGGGCTTCTGCCCTCAGATACCCGCTAAAGACTGTAGAGCTTATTAAACAGCCACCTCTGCCAGCTTGTCTGCCATGCAGAATTCTAAAGCACCTTAACTAATCATCTCTGTTGAAATAAAGAGGAGCATGGAAGCTCTTGGAAGCCTGTTATAGCAATTTTTTTTTATACTGATGATTTTCGTTGTTTCAAGGTTTGCTAGAAGTAAGGTTGTTATGTGGAATCCAGGCAAAGTGTTAGGCTTTTGAGAACACGTAATTTAAACACCTGCAAAGTTGGATTGGGCCTGTGTGCTGCTGTTCCACCCCAGCCTGTGGGTAGCATTTATTCACTGTGCTGTACTCTAATCATATCTAGCATCTGCTTATTCATTGCACACAAATAAGCTATTGCTGGAAGAACTGAAATAGCAAGTGGTCGGGCTGGCCTTTCCTGATAAGGCACTCTTCTAAGGGTTTCTGCCAGTTTTTTTTTGTTTTTTACAAAGTCTAGGAGAAATAGAAGCGTGTTCATGAATTCTAAAGCAGTACTCTGGTGTTTGGGGCTTTTGTTTAAAGGATGTGTTTGTCTGCTTCCCCATCAAATAGAAGAGCTGACTATTGAATAAAAATTTCCTTAATGCAGTACGGTAGTATTTTTTTTTACCCTGTATTTCAAAAGAGAAGGTTCTTCAGATTTTTCATTTGAGGCTCACATCTCCTATTCCTACTATACTCATAGCTACCCTTCTTTTAATGTCACTTTTAGACACTATCAGCCATTTGGGCTTACAAATGAGTGAAGTAAGAGTAAGTTCAAAACATGCCAGATCAAAATTTCACGCTCTGTGATTATTACATAAAACAGGAAGCTTCTTGTTCATGGCTAAATACATGCTCAGCTGTTTTTGGTATCTTCTTGTGCATCTGCCCCCATGAAGTTATGCCTTTATCTCAAAATCTAACACTGGAAGATTAATACGATTTTATTAGTAAAGACCATAGCTAATTACTAACAACTTCTGCTTTCTTCCCAGGCCTCAGATGAGATGATATTCAAAAGAGTCTAAAGTGTTAATTTGTTTTGTCTCCATGGCCTGTTACAAAGTACAACATTAATGTGATCAGCTTTGCATTAGAATGACTTGTTCTGAAAAGCGTAATGGTATATTTTGGTTGCTCTTTGTTAAAAAAAAAAGTTAGTTTGCTATCCCTGTATTACAATTCATTCTTTTTACCACTTTACATTCAGGAAACAAAATAACCAGTTAATAAAGCTTTGTTGAGAACTTCACTGTTTGACTAATCAAACTTTTCCCAGCCTCCCTTTGCTCCTCTGACTGTTAAATCGCATCAATGTGAAATGTGAAAACTTATTTTAAATTCGTGTAAGAGGGAGAAGTATTGGCCAATTTTCAGTTGCTTAGTATGTTTTCTTTCCAGAGTCACAGATTGGGACAGTCACAACTGCTTTAGAATGATGTTTGGTTTTTTGTCTTTTTTCTTTTCTATCTTTTTTTTTACCTTTCTTTTTCTTTTTTTTTTCTCCTGAAAGTAAATACTTGTTTTACTTGTAGAGTTTTGTTGAACTTTCTTTTCTTTCTGTAGCTATACTGTATGAATTTTCAGAAGAGTAAAATCCAAATCTCTGATATGCTTACTCCTAAAATATCATTTCTCTTTCAGCCCATACTTTTTACAAATTCTTATGTATGTGCTTGTGCAGCAACCGTAGTATCCTCTTTTCTGAAGAACCATGGTAATTTACTTTTTTTTGTCCCTGAGTTACTTTTGTGCAAGTTTCTGTGATGAAATTGAGTCTAGTTCAGCAGTTCTCCCCTTGGCATGCAGTCAGCCAGAGACTTTATCACTAGTCTTTTATTTACAGGTCTGTAACCAGGCTCAGTCAAATGAAGAACTTCTGTTTGTTACAGATGATACTACAGGTTGCATAAAAGCTGTTGTAATTTTACATCATTTATTTTAAGTACAGAGTTGTTTATTTTTGTTAACTTCAAAAAGATATTTTGAGATAAGGGTTAAATAATTATTGTTTTCTGTTTACTGCTTGAGTAGGTTGGGGGTTTTTTATCAGTGAGTTGCAGAAATCAGTAGAATCATTTCAATTGGTATTTTGTCTGAGTTGAATTAATGTAAGATGTAACTATTTTCACAGAATATTTCATTCTGTGATTTTGAGATTAAATGAATTTTAACAATGTTTGCTGGTTTGAAATGTAAACAAAATTAAAATAATTTCATATTTTGAAACATGTCAGGTACTGAATTTGATCTATAAAGCATGAGATGTTTTCAGCAGTCTTGGGGGTCTTGGTGTCAGCACAGCTTATGATTAGTCTTCTCTGGTGGACTGGCAACATTGCCATGGCTGGGTGGCTTAAATCTCATGCATATTCTCTGTTATCTCAGTAATAGAATACATTTTCCTGGATGCTTTCTACCACAGGGAAAGGAGGCATTTGAGGGGAAAAAAAAAGTGATACATTGATTTTATTAGTGATGCTTGTGTTCAGCCAAGCAGTGTGTTTTTCAGGTTGATCTTGTGTTCGTCCAGAGAAGCTTCTTTAGTGCATCTGCTGTAATGAATATTTTAATTCATTAGAGGAGTCATCTCATGCTGGAAAAATTAATTGACAGCTGTATAAAAAACAATTCCTTTTTATGCAGAAGAAAAGCATGCAGACATTGCCCTGTTGATAGAGTAAGAGGCCTTGTGTTGCTGTTGTTTTTTATTTCACATTTCAGGAGCTGTACTTGAGCAATTCTACCACTACTGCAGACAGCCTTTGTAGAAGAGTAGTAAACTTTAAACAAAGGAATTGCAGACTAATTTCAATGTGAGTGCTTTCAAGTAGATTTCTTAATATATATTTATATGAATGTGAGAGGGTTTCACAGAATCTTGGGGTTATGTTAGGAAAAAAGGTATCTCAGACAGGTTAAAGAGCAATAGCCTCTCTGTCTCAATGAGCAAATGCCTGAGCAAATGGAAAGAAGAGGTCACCAAGGTCTGTAGCCTCCCCTCAACCTCCTGGTGAGGTACAGCTACAGGGGCAACTAACAACATGTCAGTTGTCCACAGAAACTGCTCCTGTCTGTGCTTGTCTTATAATAAGGTAATTTAATAATTTAGTTTAACAAACTAGTTGTTATTTCCATATTTTGTTGGAAATTACCATTACAATGAGGGGGCTGTTCTCAGTAGTGGAAATAAAAACTTCAGTTCACCTTGAGTTGAGTTCTCATGTCCTTGGAGAGCTCTCAGCGCTTTGCTGCAGGCCTGCACCACTCTTTGGTGACCTTGCAAAAGCAGTGGTTTTTATCAGTCATTTTCTCTCACCCTACACTTCCCATGGCTGTTTTTAAGTTCTCCTTTTCCCTTTTTCTTCTGTTAATGAAATTTTGCCTCCTCTGGAAAGAAGTTTGTGCTAGGTAAGGTCTTTGTGTGCTCTTTCTAATCTGGGAAAAAATAACCAACAGGCCCTTTATAAAGAAATCGGAAGTCTCACCTGTGGAGGGATAGGTGTCAGGAGACCCAGTTACTGACTGCAGGCTTCTGAAACAGCCAAAAAGTATAGACCATCATTCTGTTGCAACCAAGTCCGTTCTTGCCCCCTGTCAAGGACCTCGTGTTTGGCAGCCCCGTGAGTAGCAGTGACAGCTTACCAGGAGGATTCTCCAGTTGCAGATACATGAAGCAGCCAGGTGGTAGTCAGTCAGTACGTGCTTCTGCTCCGCCTTGTACTGAGCCGTGGCCTTAGTTGCAAGTATGGATGCAGACAAGGCTTTGCAGGTTGAGAAGTTGCTTCTCCCTTGCCTTCCTTCTGGGTCAGTCCTTTCACATTTGCAGCCTCCAACACTGACTGACTTTTGCACTCTTTAAATTGGAGCACTTGGTGGTGTGGGAGAAAAGCCTGAAGTAGCTTAAGGGATGTGCTCCATAAACTAAAGGAGTGTCACTTTTTTGCATTATGTGGCCTCCTGTGGAAAAAAGTCTTTTTCAAATGAATAGCAATGAATACCAATGAAGAGCCTTGGACACCTCTTTATGGCAGAGATGACCTCTGGGTGTGTTGTGATTAAGGAGGTGATTGCATGGCTCAGAGTATCATCTGTGGCCACTCAGTTCAGGGGTGCCCATGGGTAGCCCCATGCCCTGCTGCTGCAGTCTTAACTCTGTGTGGTCATGACTGCATTTCTTAATTGTAAATCTTGTGATGCTTGCAGATATATCATGGGGGTTTTCTGCCTACCTTCCTGGCTAAATTAGTGTTAATTGTGGTTTTTTGCTGCTTGAAGTGAGTGGTAATAATGGTCTTGCATTGATGTAAAGTATTTGCAGGTGATTCTGACCTCCTGTGTTTTATGTTCCCTGTTTCAACTATGTTGATTTTTAAAGAGGACATGTAGCCAAATGGACCTCTGTGAGCCAGAGATGTCCCAATAAGCAGAAATTGCTTCATCGTGGTTGTCTTTAGGTTTGGGGTGGTGTGCAGTCCTGGGCTACAGCCCATCTGTGAAGCATGACACACCTTCCCAGAGAGCTACATACTCAGCAAAATGCTTTATGACTGCAGTCAGTATGATTTGGAGGTCTCCTTTCTGTATTCCTTTATTTCATAATAATTCTAGCTTGGATGGGTAAGTAGTGGAATACTTATGGTCTGAGCAGCATGAAAATGCTGTTTTGTAATTTAGAGACAGGTGTAGCAGCCAGTTGTATGAGACTCACTGTGCCTTCCTTTCTCACTTGAAAACTTGTATATTTTGATTCATTTCCATTCATCCATATATGGACTAAGATGACAGAGACAAAAAAAAGGGAGAAGTGACATTATTAGCTGATCTAGGCAGGTTAGGCCAAGTATGTGCTTATACTTCTCCATATAGTCTGAGTTAATACAGTTGAACTTTGAGAACAGGCTCTTTGGGATACCTAACATCATGTACGGAGAGGGTAACTGACAGCTTCTGTACTGTATATTCTGGCTGTATTTAAGTATAGTTTGGGTGGTAGAATTGTCAAATGTTGCTGTACTCCACAGAGACAGAAAAGACAGAGCCAGCTACTCATATTAGTGATAACTCTGCTCCAAATGGGAGGCTGGACAAAAAACTTCCCTACCTGCTTTCCAAATGACACTGCTGTGGTTCTGTGATACCTAGTCAAGGAGAAAAATTAAACTATAGATTATCTGGTAGTCTTGATCTGCTGCTGGGGTCGTTTAGTTAACTAGGAATTTTCCATGTGTTTTAGCCATAGACAGGGCCTTCAGACCAACTTTACTCTTCAGAGGACTTTGTTTTTCATTACTGATAGAGAGCTGTTCTTTCCTACCAAAACAGTCTCCTGCAATGTATTCGTTTGGAAAGTTAAGCCATGTCCTGCCAGTAGTAATATCCATAAAGCAGGTCACCACACCTGGCAGTCTTCAGTACATGGACAGACCTGAAGATACAGGGCATTTATTGAGCTGAGAAGCCTGGGCGGGGCATGGCTGATAAATCAGGTATCCGGTATTAGAGGCAGTTGTGGTGGTGCCTGCAATGCCTTTCTGTTGGTGTGCTGCGGACCTTTGGGAGCAGTTTTCTTCTCCTATGTTGGTGCTTTGATTTTCCCCCTGTTAATCTGCAGAGTCACATGGACATGTTTCTTCTTCATACCCTTCTCAAAGACTTCACATTTGCTGGTTTGGGGGCTGGCTTCTCTGAAATTTACTGGCTCACTCCTTACTCTTGCTTGTTTTGCTTACATGAACTAGTCCTTCCCTGACCCTGCCTGTAGTGATTTTTTAACAGGCCATGTCTGGAAGCAGCTGTACTCTATGCTGTAATCCTGTTTGCACTGCTGGCCTGTTATGAACAGGTCTTACAGCAACCTTATCAGATCAGGGACTGCTGCCTTGTATAGTGCAGTGTTGCAGTTCCTGAATACTGCAGCCATTTGACAGACCCTAACAGGGAGGACATTGTAAGTATATGGAGAATCTCTTGGCTGCCTTCACAAGTCATGGCCAACAGCTTGTGGCAAATTCTCATGGTTTAATGGCACTTTCATTCATGTGTGCTATCATATAAACATCTCCTCTGGAGGTGCTAATGCCATCAGAGATTCTGAATCATGAGAAGGACGGTCAGTTTGAAACTGAATGGCAAGTAAGTTAGATATGTGATGGATATTTGTCTGATTGGTGTTTATTTCAGCACTGGAGCTGCATTGGTAAGTGTAGCATCATGTGGAGGAGGTAGAGTGACAATTTACAAAACTGAGCAAGTAAACCTGGTCAGTGCCTTGGGTTTTTCTGATAGATTTATTAGCCTTCATGCATGGAAAGCTTGTGTTGGCCTTGAAAGAGGAAAATAATGTTTTTAAACTTACAAAAATCCTTTAAAGGTTTGTATTTGAGGAACTGGGAAGATGAACAGATCTACATATGGTTTCAACATAGTAGAGGGAAGTTTTCTTCCACTTGTTTAGTCTAGGAGATGGTGATGTCCCTACAAGTGTTGAATCAAGGCTTCCCAAATGAATGATACTCAGATAATGCTCTTTCACTAGGAAAACAGAACCACTGAAAGAGCCTGTGATTTAGCTCCCTTTCAGGCAGAAGAGAGAAATGCTGCCATCCTGGCCTCCAGCCAAGAGACCTGCCCACCTTGATGGATACTGATTGACATAGACACAGGAGTTTTTTGTTGTTTAGTGACATGATTCGGCAGGGAGTGAATGAACTGATTGTCTGTGTGTGAAACATTGCTGTAGATGTTGTAGTAGATGTGTCATACTGGATGAAACTTCTGCTTTGAACCACAGTAGTCATGCTTGAGACTGAAGAGCTTCTTTCCTCAGGTAAGAGACAACAGACCTAATGGAGGCCTCTCTTGGCAGCTGTGGTAATGATCAAAATACTCAGTAGTGGGAACATCAGCTTTTGTGTCTGAGAGGTGAAGAGCACAGAGCTTGGCTGTGTGCTGGTGAGAATATAACAAGCTTGTCCGACTGTGTTCATACCATATGTGAAATGGCTTCACAGTTTAACACAGAGCTGGTGGCTGCAGCCACCTGGCCAATGCTATGGGACGCTTTCCATCTGTTCCTCCTTTTCTAACTTCTGCATAATATTTTTGAAATTACACAAAATCTCATCGAGCACATCCTGCAGCTCAGCCAGTTCCTCATGCTCGAGAGTCCTTTGCACATACAATCATATATCTTTTAGAACATAAGTGTCTTGAAAGTGCTGCCCCCACCCACAATCTATGAGGTTTGGAGCATGTGTAGAATGGACTGAATTGTCTTAATGTACTCTAGTTGACCTCTGTTCCTCTATCCACACCAGCTACCTTTCAACCTGGCAGACAACCACTGCTCTGTTCACTTGTGGGTTTTTTGGCAAGATGACATGTCTGTAACATACCTTGAAGTACTGATGACTTTCTGTCCCCCTTTTGCTTTCCTATTCAAGCTTTCCACTTTATCCATGTCTGGGCTACACCTTCCCTTTTTTTTTTCCCCTCTTTCTCCCTCTTCCCTATGCTGTCATCCTGACCATGGCATCTTACAATAGTTCAGCAGCTTCTCAATGTCATGCATATCACCTCCCAAAGTATGTGCGGTTGGGCTGAGCCCTGTGGTTGCTTTCAGGAGAGGGACAATTGTAGTAACTTTTTCACAGTGACTGTGGTTCACAGCAAAGTTTCTAGCCCTGTTCTAAAGGGGATGAAATCCTTGCATAGAATTGAATTGCTGTTCAGTCTTATGCAGTGACTAAGGAGAGTGCTAGAAATGGAAACCAGCTGTCTTGTGTCCCCAGCTGCTGTCTTCCCAAAACACTCTACTGTTTCTTTTCAGTAGACAATATCTTAATGTAGTTTGCTGCCAGAGGAAGAGGCTGTTCCACTGCTGTTTTGATTTTGGCTGAGCTGTTCTTGAAGACAGGCCCTTGCCTGAGGGAATTCCACTCAGGCTCCTAGTCTCAAGCTGGCTCTGCATCTCATCTCTGGACAGGCAGGATGTATTTTCTGCAAATGCTTTCCTGAGCAATGGGACATTGCAGTCTGACTGCCCTGGCTCTAGCACTGAGACTTCCAAGAGCTCTGAGTGCATGCAGTCACTTGGCGTAAAACCCTGTAGACTCTGTGATGACTGCAAAGGAACATCAGCAATTCCTCTCCAGCCCTTTCATGCTACAAGGAATTCTCAGGGTTTGTGGTAGACACATTGATATGAATGCAGAAGCAATGGGAGCGTCTAGAATCACCAGAAGGAAGGTATTAGAGGTGTATGAGAATGACAGGTGCTGGTGGCACATACGTTAGCAGGTCATAAAAATTACAGCACACCTAAAGCTCATAGAATCCTAGAATGGTTTGGGTTGGAAGGAACTTTAAAGTTCTAGTTTCGGCCCCCCTATCACAGGGCCACTTTCACTAGATTTTTACTAAGTTTCTCAAAGACTCATCCAACACTTTCTAGGACACTTCCACTATGTTTCTCAAAGACCTATCCAACCTGGCCGTGAACACTTCCAGGAATACCTAGATGAAGTGAGAAGGGACAGCCTAAACCAAGACAAGACAAATTTGAAATCTCAATGCATAAAAATATGCTGGTTGGGTAACGAGGAATGGGATTGGAGCAACTAGTAGTTGAAATAAGGAGACAAAAGACAGTGAATATATCCTGATTCACAGAGCATAAACCCCAAGATAATCCTAATCACAGGTCAAACTCCTGGTACAGGAAAGCCCACCCAAAATATGCATATTCTCACCAACCTGAGAATTCAAGAGGGTGGGAGAAGATAGGTGGCATCTATTTTTCTTTCACCTCATTGCAAGTGATCCTAGACCTGGACCCTTGATATTGCATTCTGGTCTGAGCACATGAAAACATGTCATTGCACACGTGATTATATGTGTGTATGTGTAAGTGTGATCAATTTGGTTTTTTTTTAAATGAAGTCTCTTTCTGTAGTCTGATCTTGAGCTTTGCTACAGTTGTTGCTGCAATGTGGCTGAAAAAAGAGAGATCCATCAGTGCATAAGCAGTGCTGGAATGCAATGTTCATTCTCGGTCCAATGTCGTCAGGGGAAAATCACTGTTTCAAGCCACCTTCTCCAGCTGTTTCTTCTCTTTCACTTATGGTTTGAGTTTGCTGCTTTAAAAACAAGCTCTGACACTGTTTTCTGCTCCTTAGTTTCCTGCAACAGGCTGTCTTACTCTTGGAAGCTAACTAGGAATCAATAACTGCCAGAGATTTTAACAGTAGCACTACAGTGTCTTGCCAGGCTCCTCTACCTATCCGTGTTGTTTGATTCACTTTTTACTTTATGTGAGCATGAAAAGTGGTCTTGGGAGCATATATGCAGCCAAATCTTTGGGTCCCAAGATGTGTGTGGACCACTTACCATGCTGCAAAGGCACCAATGAATTACGGGATTGTGGGGATCCCACACAATGTAGAGGGCAATCTGGCTGTGCTTGGAGCCATCCTTCCAGGATCTACCACTATGAGGGGAAAACTCAAAAGGATGGCAGATGACTGTAGTGTCCCACTACAAAACACTTTTGGTGATCTACTCTGAAGGCTACAGCCTCAAAGCACAGACCTTGAAATGGAAGGGGAGTCTGTGAGTCTTTCCAGATATAGTGTACAGAACATCTCAAGGAAGCATGATGGAGTGTGCATTTTTGGCAGAATTTGATGGGTAAATGGAGACCAACTAGGAGGTTGTTTTCTCAAGGAGACTGAAGGATCCCTGTTAGATCCCTTGGTTAGAAATGGTTCCCACTTGCTGGGTTTGCCACAGAGTTATAGTTTGCACTCGAGTCCCTTTCCAATTCCACATTATTTCTTCCCGTTTCAGAAGAGCTTGGCACAAACAACACATAATTCACTCTATCTTAAGCTCTTTAAGAATTAGACCTGTAGGACCTGCTAGGGGAAAGGTTTAGTCACTTAAACATAGGTGTCTGGTGCCCTCTGGTATCTGAGCTGTCTGCACAAAGCTTGCAGAAACCATGTGGGACCTGCAGGATCTCCTGTCTCCTGAGGCAGCAACTGAAAGCCAGCCTGGAGATCTGAGATATATCTCCAGTAGCATTATTGCTTATACCTGGAATGGTGCCCCTGGAGCAAGCCTGTGGCCCAGTCAGCTTAACAGGAAGAGATAGGTAGTGCCAGAGGATGAATTGTCCCGTTGGTCTTTGCTGTCTCTTTATATGACTTAGCTGGAGGGTGGAAGCTGTGCCACTGCTCCTATGCAGCATATGAGCTTCCATAAACCCTTTGTTAGAGAGACAGGGATTTCAGGCAGCCAGGAGAAGAAATGCAATTGTGAGGTTAAGACATCATCTCCCAAACATCAAAGGCTTTGGAGAATGGGGGCTCTTTGGCTCACTCATTAGCCTTCCCAAAAAGCATGGATGGAGACAACTAGGTATGGATTTAGTTGTTTTATTTCTGCACTTCAGGGAAAATGAATAGTGACAACTCCTCTACGATTGCTAAGGTTGGGATGACCTTCTGCTATACTTTGCACAGGAGGTGGAAGAGCTGATCTGAAAGTCAATTACTTGCCAAAGTCCTCAATTGCATATTGTGGTTCTTAGCCTTTGGCCTATAGAAAGTCTTGAACTGATTTAAAGTTGGGAAGAGTCTGAAGCACTTGCTGAAGAGAGGAAGGCGTGGTGCTTATTTTTTGGTAGTGGGTTGGTGCAAGTATTTAAGCTGGGATGAAGAGATTTCAGCTTTTCAGGTTCTTAGAGCAAAATGCTGCACCTGGTCTTAGTACTTTCAGAGCTAGGTGTCACTCCCTCTCAAGGTAACTTTGCTTGCCAAAGTACCTCTGTGGTTGTCTGCACAAACCAGGAGACTGTTGTCTCCTTTCTGCTGGTGGAACATGACAAGGCACTTCCTGCATGAGCAGGACAGAGCTAATTTCTCTGCAGCTGCATGAGAATACGTGGAGCAAACTGGTGCTCTAAGCAGCGAACCTAGTCTTGCAAGACACTGAGACACAGCTGAGTATAGGTGAAAGGGGTTGTCAAGAGAACTGCCTCTCCTCTGCAAAAAGAATGAAAAAAAAAAAAGGAAGAAAAAAAGAAAGAGTATTCTTACACTTTTTTTTTCCTTTGTAAATTTGGAGCAGCCAGTTTTTCTGGGCTGCCTTCAGCAGCATCCTTCCTCCTTCCCAAAATGTAGTTTTTCTGTGCTAAAGAGTGTTCCTGGTCACAGAGCTCTGCCTCTGGAAAAGGCAGTGCAAGGCCTCAAAGGGACGTTCATGCAACACTGCTGGCACAGCATTTGCCTCTTCCGCAGGCATGGGAGTGCTTTCATTTGGTTATATAGCCAGGAGAATTGGAAATGGCTGTGAGACTGTGGAAGGCAGAAAGGAACAGAGCGCCAGCTGCAAACAGGGGGAAAGCAATAACAGAAGAGCATCTAACAATGGACTTGGCACTATCTCCCATCTGGTCCCTCAGATAGTCAAAAAACTCCACGGAAGAAAGAGGATAATCTCCCAGAGGAAAACAAGAATGTAAAATGGATGCAAGCAAATACACGCATAATCATCTGCCAAAAGAATGGTGAAACTTACCCACATGCTTCACAGGTAGAACCTCTTCCTCCCTATGGGCTATATCTCTGCAGCCCATGGGTGGGACTTACAGGTACTGCAGGGAGCAGGGATACCACCCTTGGCACAACTCATGGGCAGGGAGTTACAGAAGTAAAGGACTGGCAGACAGCTCCAAGGCTGAAATGTGTTTTGCATGAACAGGTCGTACTGTTCTGTGTAACAGACATCTGTAAACAGAAAGGCAGTTTACCCGCAGTCTTTTAACAGGCACCAGGGCTAAGGTTTGCCAGAGAGTTTGCTTGCAATGAATTATTCAACCAGTCCTCCTGCCCTTAAATTTAGATACTAGTGCTGTAGTCAAAGGCTTTCCAAGTTTGGCAGCTAATACTATTGTGGACTTGTCTCTGTGTTTGGCCTGGGGCCTGCACAATTTCACAAGTAACTTTGACCTTGTGTGACAGCATCACTGCAAACTGGTTCCCTTTTTACCTGGCAAATCAGGCACAAATTCTTTCACCAGCTTGCCAATACCAAACTTGTAAAGCAGCCAATGTTATTTTAGAGGAGACTGAAAACAGAGCTGGAGGTGGGGGGATGCTGGCTGCAGGACAGCATCTGAAACACCTTTCCAGAGTTCAGCCTGGTGGCACTTTTTTTCCCCATGGGCATCTTGCCACTGGCAGTGGTATTCATTCAGGGTCCACGGAGAACTTAGTTGGCACCCACTTCTCTGACTCTGAATCATCTCAAGGTTTCTGCAGGTAGCATTTCCATTCTCTTTACCTTTTCTGATGGCTGTAGGACACCTTCTGTACACAAAGCTATAGGTTTTGTTCCAGTTCATCTTAACGCTAAAACTGGCAGGCTCAACACAAAAAGGAGTCTTCAGTGAGTGCTAAGGGACTTAGAAAACAAGATTGCACAAGATGGAAAAGGACTTCTGAATAAATAGTATTCAAATGTAATTCTAGCATAAATTTAAAACCCGGATGCATCTTTGCCAGTGACTAAGCCTTTCCTGCAGTCCATGTTCCCATGGATTTGGTGTCCACAAGTACACCCTCTTTCCCAGCTGCTGTCCTGTCTTCTGCAGAGGTTGTCAGCTTTGAGATGTAGTAGTCTCTCTTTCAGAATAATCACATCTATGTGGGCAGTTCTCGGTAGTGCTCATCCAGCTTCACTCTAGTTTTTTGGATGAGACAGAGAGTATCCTTGATGTTCCGGAGATACATGTTCTTTTTCTTCAGGGGTGATTTCTCCTGCTGAGCTCATACCCACATGACATGAGCAAAGAATATGGTGGATGTCCATGTGCTTGGTGTTTGTAGCTTTGTTTCAAAAGAACAGTGTCCAGTTTGAGGACCTCCAGAAGAAAGATGTCAACAAACTGGAGTGAGCCAGGCAGTGATTATATGTAGACGGGCCTCAAAAATAATAAGTTGGCAGAAAACCACACTCCGTACTGGTAAGGCAGGAACAGTCCTTGAACAGGGTGGTTTCTGTTATAAATGGTCTATGTGTGATGAACAGAGACATGCCTTTCTTCTGAGCCACAACTGTAGGGGAGAGGCAGGGTGTGGGGAAATAGTGCTGCTCTTGTCTTTTACTCAATATACTTCTGAGCTCTTGACACTGGGCAAGTGTCCTGTCAGGCAGGAAGAGTCTGCATGTGTTCAGAGAGAGGCAGGACTGAGGAAAGAGTCAAGGCGGAATGTGATATCTGATAGTTTTGCTTAGTGCATATATCTGGCCCTTTTTTAGGTCTCTGAGGTGACCCCAAGTACATTTCCAAGGTCACCCAACAAGGACTCAGAGGTGAAAAGGACCAATGACTTCCAAGTCATGGCTTGTGCAAGTACCCAGTTCTCCAGAGAAAGCAGGAGGGTGCACGTAGCCATAAGCATTACTTGAGATGCTCAGGCCAATTGTAACTTTTAGCCTTTCCTGAAACTCTTAAGAACCAGAGGTTTTTCTCATGTTGCTCATACTTCTTTTTCCAGCCATAGGTTCTTTTCCAAACTTGCTGATGTTTGATACCACAGGCTCTTCATTTTTCTGTGGACTACTGAAACAGAAAATTCTTGCTTTATTATTGTAAAGAAGGTCCCTTGGTTTCTAGCAAGAAAAACATAAGGTAGTATTGAAGTGGTGTTTATCCTGCACATCATTCCAATTTTCAAATATTTTCAGTCTTGGTGATGTAACAGTTTTGTAGAGGCATCGTGTTCTTGCTTGTTTACTTATAAGAATCAGCTGAGTATAAATTTTGCTCAAGATGTCAAATATCTGGAAATGTCCCTGGGACTATGAGGGTCTCACCTTGAGAAAGGTCACTGCATATTCAGATGTCATTTTTTTTGGCTATAACTGGAACAAAATGTCAGCCAGGGGAGTTCAAACAATCTTTTGTGGAGAGGCAAGCACAACTAGCAGAAGAGATGAAAGGCATTGATACATCTGAGGTCAGCAACCTCCAGAAAATAGGTCCCACTGGATGCTTACACTATTGTAGGCATTTTCACCATGGTTGTCCATTGCTTAAGCCAGCTGCAATAGTTTCTACTCATACTGCTGAAAACACTCCCTGTTTAAGGATTGTTATTAACAGAAAACAATATCCAAGAAGGAAGCTTTGAGCCTCAGGATTGTTGAGAAATTAAGAGCTTGTCCCTTGTCTGTGTCTCTCCAGTACTAAGTCTTCTCTTCAGAATTTCTTTTCTTGGTGTTGTCACTTACAGGACTCTAGATATTTTTGAACACTTTTGAGAGCCTTTTTCTGCCTGAGAAGACTTTCCAGTTGCTGGCAAGCTGTGCTTGTACTGGATTCTGCTTTAGATAGTCAGCTCATTGCCAAGTGTTTGACTCTAAGGTGGTCTGTATTTACCTTGTCCTCAGAGCAACTTAGAAAAGGTCTCTGAGTGAGGAAACACAGGGAAACACACCATGGTCTCCTTGCTCAACAGGTCAGAGTCAAGAGTGGAGAGCACTTGTTCTGACAGAGGCAAATCATTGGTTTTACAGCTTGGACATACCATCAGCTGCATACATAGCTCCTTCTGAGGGATCTCCTGTGTCATCCTAATGCCTTGTGGTGGACAGAGGCCTGACCCAGAGCAGCTCAGCTGTATCACACTCTGCTATGCTTGCCTGTGAAGTTGCTAGCCACTGTTCACCTACAGTCACTGGGGATCTGGCACTGGGTCACATCATTTCAGATTTGACACTGGGACTTCCTTCCCTGCCCTTTCCTGGGAATGGACTGAAAACTGCTGTGATGGGCCATTTGTTTGCCAAGTGGCATGCTGCAACACAAGCATCGTTGATCTCAGTACTACCAGCCTGGCTTTTCAGCTCTCAGAAGCCAGCAGTAACAGGGAATCTCTCACCACCAGTGATCCTGCACCAACCCACATGGAGTGTGAAGTCCTCAGAGGAGAATTCCCACTACTGGTATGTTATGCCTTGATTTTTGCTTTGGAGAAGTTTCGTGGGTGTTTTTTGCTGCAGCAGAGTGAAAGCCTACTGCAGCAGTTCCCTCCTTCCTGCAGACTTCCGACCTTCCCAGGAGCAGTGTCTGACTGAGGCAGATCTGACTGACAGAAAGACTACAGATAGGCACAGGAGAGTTGAACAAGCTATCTCACAGTATCATGGGTGAGAAACTACCCAGACCTGTGCTGCTGGAGGGAGAAGGGAAGGAGAGCTAAGCACAAGTGACCATTCTGCATGCTTTTCTGTCCTCTCAGTTGGTTGTGCAAGTATCAGTTCATGGGAAGCAGTGCTTCTGTGGAAGCAATGACTGCGGGTTTTTTTCCTCATTAACTTTGCAAAAGCTGGCTCTGTTCCCATGTTTGCATACTTCTGTCACTCTCCTAAAGTGCACGTAAGCCAAACATACAGCAACTCAATTAAACACAGACTGCTGGCTTTTGCTCTTTTGCATGGCAAAGATATTTTTTGAAGGAAATGTAGTATGCTCATTAAAAAAAAGCAAAGATGTCAGACTTCATCTAGCTTGGTACTAGTCTACTTAGCAACTTTGGGGGCTGAATAATTAAAAAGCGTGTGTCTCCTTTGGCAGGAACTGGCTGAGAAAACAACATGTATGCATGAAAAGGGAGCATAGTTTGCAGCCATTTTTACCACTCCTGAGGTCACTGGCTTTCTGAACTTCAGTTTTACAGTCTTTCAGTGTACACAATTCATGACAACACTGTTTTGGGTAGCAACAGTTCATATGGCTTTCACTCAGGGAGACTGAACTCTGAAATATCCTATTTTTAAACAGGATTTAGAAACACTGTGAAGGGGGGCAGGGAGTGACACAAGGTTTGATTCCCTATATGGAAGATGGTGATATTCTGACTCCTGCTCAGGGCCATCAGATGACTTCATGGGGAAAATGCCACATCTGGAAACCTTGCCAACAGGCTTCAAACTTGGTGGTCATTGCCAAAATGTCCACCATGGCATTCATCCCTCATGAATGCCTTTGCTTCACAGCATTCCTCTGTAGTCACATTCAGCCCAGCCATCAGCATGGGCTGGGAGTCCATCACACATCTCTTGCTGCAAGAGCAAACCCAGAGAAGTGCTGCCAGGCCTTATAGCTTGTAGGACTGATCTTTCCCATTCAGTTTGCTCCTCAGTGGTCTTGGGCAGATGTCCAGGCTTCCCTCTTCTGTCTCCTGTCTGACCTTCATTCTGTCTGCATTCAGCCATTTATGCAAAAGGCTTCCTGGAGCCACACTGGTACTTTCTGTCTGACCCCTCAATCTGCTTACTACCTCTTGTATTTGACAAATCATGGCAGTCAGATGAAGTCCCAGTGACTGGAAAAAGAGAAACGTTGTACCCATCTTTAAAAAGGGTAGAAAGGAGGACCCTGGATCTAGTGACCTGTCAGCCTCACCTCTATGCCTGGGAAGATCATGAAACAGATCCTCTCAGAAGCTATGCTAAGTCACATGGAGGACAGGGAGGTGATTTGGGACAGCCAGCATGGCTTCACCAAGGGCAAGTCCTACCTGACCCAACCTAGTGGCCTTTTATGAAGAAGTGACTACATCAGTGCACAAGAGAAGGATTACAGATATAATTTATCTGGACTTCTGTAAAGCCTTTGACATGGTCTCTCACAACATCCTTCTCTCTAAATTGGAGAGAGATGGATTTGATGGGTGGACTGTTTGGTGGAAAGGAATTGTCACATCCAGAGGGTAGTGGCAAATGGCTCAGTGTCACTGGTGGACATCAGTGACAAGTGGTGTCCCTTAGAGGTCTGAATTGGGACCTGTGTTCTTTGGTGACATAGAAGAAGGAATCAAGTGCACCCTCAGCAAGTTTGTAGATGACACCAAGCTGAGTGGTGCAGTTGACACACCTGAAGGTGGAATGCTATCCAGAGGGACCTGGACAAAATTGAGAAATGGGTCCTTGGGAATCTCATGCAGTTCAATGATACCAAGTGAGCTGCACCTGGGTCAAGGCAACCCCCAGTATCAATACAGGGTGGGGGATGAACAGATTGAGAACACACCTGCTGAGAAGGACCTGGGGGTGCTGGTGGAGGAGAGGCTGCACATGACTCAGTAACGTGCACTCACAGCCCAGAAAGTCAGTTGTGTCCTGGGCTGCATCAAAAGCAGTGTGGCCAGCAGGGTGAGGGAGGGGATTCTGCCCCTCTACCCCACTCTGGTGAGATCCCACCTGTAGTGCTGCATCCAGCTCTGGGGTCCTCAGCACAGGAGGGACATGAACCTGTTGGAGCAGGTCCAGAAGAGGGCCACCAAGATGATAAGAGAGATGAAGCATCTCTCATATGAGGAAAGGCAAAGAGATTTGGGATTGTTCAGCCTGAAAAAGAAGGTTTCAGAGTGACCTGATTGTGACCTTCCAGTACCTGAAGGGAGCCTACAAGAAAGATGGAGACTATTTACAAGGGCATGTAGGGGACATGACAGGACAAGTGGAAATGGCTTTAAACTGAAATAAAGTAGTTTTAGATGGGCTATTAGGAAGAAATTTTTACTGTGAGGGTGGTAAGGTATTGGAAAAGGTTGCACAGAGAAGTNGGGGTGCTGGTGGAGGAGAGGCTGCACATGACTCAGTAACATGCACTCACAGCCCAGAAAGTCAGTTGTGTCCTGGGCTGCATCAAAAGCAGTGTGGCCAGCAGGGTGAGGGAGGGGATTCTGCCCCTCTACCCCACTCTGGTGAGATCCCACCTGTAGTGCTGCATCCAGCTCTGGGGTCCTCAGCACAGGAGGGACATGAACCTGTTGGAGCAGGTCCAGAAGAGGGCCACCAAGATGATAAGAGAGATGAAGCATCTCTCATATGAGGAAAGGCAAAGAGATTTGGGATTGTTCAGCCTGAAAAAGAAGGTTTCAGAGTGACCTGATTGTGACCTTCCAGTACCTGAAGGGAGCCTACAAGAAAGATGGAGACTATTTACAAGGGCATGTAGGGGACATGACAGGACAAGTGGAAATGGCTTTAAACTGAAATAAAGTAGTTTTAGATGGGCTATTAGGAAGAAATTTTTACTGTGAGGGTGGTAAGGTATTGGAAAAGGTTGCACAGAGAAGTTGCAGATGCTCCATCCCTGGAAGCAGTCAAGGCCAGGCTGAATGGGGCTCTGAGCAATCTGATCTACTGGATGGCTTAAAAGGCAACCAGTTGGACACCTCTTTTTGTGAGGCTTTTGATGTTTGTAGGAGAGCTGGCTCCTCCATACCAGGGCCCAGCACTGCATGTGCTTGCACATCTTCACAGGCTGCCATCTTAACCTCATGAACTCACTGAAGAGAGATGCCATTTCTTCCATGCCTCTTGGGAAACCTGACCTTCCTTGTCTTTTCAGGTTTCTCCCATCCCTGGGCCTCAGCACTGATCACAGCCTGACTTATTTGGATCAGTTCATCAGTGGAAGGTCTCTGAATCTGTGTTCAGATTACTTCCATGCAAGACAGTGGTTTCAGTGCTTTAACAGCATCACTTACCTGACATTGCTGGAGCCAGGAGAATGGTGGGATGGCTGCTTCATGCATCCCATGTCTGCAATGGGCTCTGTTCGTTTTACCTCAGAGGGAGGAATAGCTGGCACATGTTGTTGTTAGCCTGTGCCGTGGAGGCAGTGAGAAAGAGGACTCTCTTCTCTCTATCTCCCTCTGGGAGAAACCAAAGGAATTTAGGATTCACACCGAGGGGGAAGACAGGTATGTTGTGAATTCACAGCTTTCTCTGGTGTGAGGGTTAACATCTGAGGAAAGGAAACTTGCGGCAACTGGAGAAAATATGACTGCTCTCAGAAGGGGAAGCCAACAGGCAGTAATAAACCCTCCCTGGGAGAGGAGGAACAGGCTCAGAGCCTGGCAGAGAGCCTTTCCAGACAGTGGGGCCTGGAGTCCCACTGGGATTTTAAAATCTTCAAGGCGTAGGTCCAACCTTAAAGTCCAGCTTGGGTTGTTCCGCCAATGCTGTGAGTCAAGGAAGCCCCAGACTCCAGTGCAGTACCCACGGAGACAGTTTTTTCCATGGTAATTCTTCTGTTTGGTTACCTGAAGAGTGAATGCAAGGCCTAAGTTGAGTGCCGGGGTTTGTTTCAGTGGGGAGAAAGCCAGAGCTCTGCAATAGGCAGGCACTGCTCTCAGAGAGCCTTTAGGCCTCTCTCATGGTGAATTCAAACACTCTTGTAGGGAGAGGTTTGCTTGTGCCAAACCAGGATGGAGGGTCAAAGAGAATGTGAATCAAGGCTCAGGGGATACTTTGGGTTGGATTTTTCCACATGTTTCATCATGTAGTTTTAAAACACTTGATATTTGGCCTTTTAAAAATCTTGGTTTTCCTCTTAACCAAGTCATTCCTTGGCTCAGCCTTTGTCATGTAAACCTTGGTCCTAAGCAAAAGAAAATTTTTTGCCTCCAAAAAGGCAAAAACTGGCTCTAGCAAAACCACAGCTGATTCTGCTACTCTGTGCTTAGGTGGCGATTCATGGCCACCTAAGGAAGGGCTTCTTAACCTACCCTGCAAGCAACTTGAAGAAAACTTTGTCTCTCATCTGGGGTGCTTCCCATGGGCCTTCTGACTTTGGGTTGCATATGCTTTGCTTAATTAATTGTGGTGCAACAGGGTTTGGCTCAGCTAAACCACAGGGTTTCTTTGCAGTTCTATGACAGCTGGCGTGACTGCAAGCTGCTGGCTGGCTTCTGGTCAGGGTGTAACACACATTTTTCTCCTCCTTACCTCAGGGGAATCTGGTGTGGAGAGCTACTTGCTGGTTGGATGAGAAATGTGAATCTTGCCTCACCTTGAGGCATCCTTGTCTGGGGTTGCTGCTGTGTCTTAGGCAGAGGAGTGACCTCTCACTAGTTCCTCACTCTCCTCTACTGTGGAGGAGTATGGTGGAATAGGATGGCCTTGATGAGCCTGGGAATTCTGCTGTTCTGTGGGCCTGTGAGGGCACATGGTCATAACAGAAAGGGCCTCTCACAGCCATTTCCTTCAATCTTGGTCTCCCATCATTCCCATTCAGTGTTGCTGGGGCATCTCTACCTGCCTTCCTGGCCTTGGGGCTCCTTCTCCAGGTGTCTCCCTCCTCTGCCAGCCGGGAGGCACACCCTCTCATCAACACACTGCTGCCCTCCTGATGATTGTGTATTGAAAGTGGCAGGAGGGGAAGCAAAGCCACAGAGAATCCAGGTGGGAGTTCTCTATCAGCCTTTCCCTATCAGCCTTCTCCAACCAGTCCCTCCCAAATCATTGGCCTTTTTCCATCTCCACTCCATAAAGGAGTAGGTGTTTAGCTGTGCCCCAAGGTGGTTGCCCTGCACAGGGCTCCTTGTCTTAGCAGGGTGGATGTATGGATGGAATCATGCCCGAAGCCATTCCCCCTCTTGCTCTAACACCAGGGCTTGGTTCACCCATGAGGCTGGAAGCTGGCCTGGAAGATGGTTCCCATGTGAGCAGTTGGGCTTTCCCTGGGGGCTGCCCTATGGAAAGCAAGAGACTGTCTTTCTAGGCTGATGTGTTTAGTCCCAAAGGCAGTCTGGCCACAGGCAGATATGCCCCATTCCTGTTTAACTGTGCCATGATCTGCTCTTCAGCTGCATGCCCAATACTTCAAGTAAATGAAACTGGAGCAGCATCTTTCTCCCTTTCCTGGTCATGCTGAAACCTGGGAAGAAGGACAGTTTGCACATACTATGAAATAATTTTAGTTTCTAGTAACACAGTGAAATTAAGAAAAAAATAGAAAGTCATCAGAAAACAATGGAAAATTCTTCAGGTGCCACAAATAAATGGAGTATATATTCTGGAGAAAAAGCATCCGGATCTGCAGTCCTGAGGATGGAGAGACTCACATGACAGTTTGCAGAAAGAGGGGACAGGCAGGCAAGTTGCCAGCCTAACACATTGTGTCCACCAGTGCCAAGATGCTTGACTTGCTGTCTGCTGCACTTTGTGTGCTCGCTTAGAACCTTACAGGGTGAGCTGCCAGCAGAGAGATGAGGAGAGCAATTGCCCATAGTGAGGCAAGGGCTCTTTTAGTCTGTGTCTAGGTATGGCGGCTCAACTAAGTGAGGATTAAGAGAGATGGTGTCTGCCCCTTCTGGCATCCTCTGCAGGGGTAGGCACAGGACCAAGCAAAGGTCATTCATGGAAGGGAGAAACACTTCTGTGAGTCCCGAGATGTTTCCCAACAACATCACAAAGCAGCAGGATGCTCAGTGTAAAGATTGAGTAGGTGCAGGTCTGCTGGGTGAGGGTTACATTTGCCTCTCCATGAAGGCACTTTGAGTTGCACATTCCACACAATGGCCTCACCTCGTGGCCCCGTGACATGTGGCCTGCAGGTTACATCTTGCCTGTTATTAATAACCCCGTCTTGATGTCTCTCCGTGATACTCTTGCAAACAATTTTTACTCCTTCTTCAAGCCAATTACTGGGTGAGAAGCCAGGCCCTTAAGCAGCATGGCTGTCACGTTTGTCACGTCACAGTTTGCTGTTCAGCCTGCATGGCAGCAGGAGCACCCAGATGCTTGGGTACCACTTAGCTGTGGACATCTCAGGAGAAACCTAAGGCATAGCTTGCCCCTGACAGAAGTGAGGATGGTATGATGTGCTCCTTCAGCAGCAATGGGTTTCCAGAGAGAAACCGAGGCAGGTAGAGGAGACCAGGAGAGGAATGGTACAGCTGAAATGGGAACTTCTATCAGGGAGCTTGCCAGGGGAGTACAGGGCAAGAGGGAGATAGTAGCATGAAAGAGTGGCCTAGGAGAAGCAGAGATGACCTAAATTACTGTCTGGCTAGGAGGAGATTTGTCTTTGACCTGCAAAGCTGTCCCTGCCCTGGTGTCCATTAAACATTCAATTTCTTTTTAGGTGCATGCATTTTCAGTTCAAACTATACCAACAGAAAACAGAACCACCCTCTCTCTCTGCCTCCTCTTCAGCTTATTCCCTTCCAACAGACAGGTAGCAGTGACCTTCTTCCCCCTTCATCTCTTCATGAAAGAGCAGTAAGCCACAGCGTGCATGTCAATTTAAAAGTATAAATAAAGCCAAGTTATGGGCAGATAAGGATATTCAATCTGCCCTTGGAAGTAGATTTTTCCAGCCTCCCAATGATAAGTGTTGGGCGGAACTCTGTTAATAATTCACACTGTAGACATTAAATAGTAGTATCAGGTTACATTAGAATGTCATGTGCTTTTTGTTGCTAAACTAATGGACTTTGGTTCCTGTGCAAACTAAGCATTGCCTTGTCAAATGCCTTAGAACAGAAATGGTTATGGCTGTCTCTTCTTCCTGCCAGATCAATTTGCCAAAAACTCATGGTTGTCTTGGCAGAGAGAGGTTGTGTCCTTAGCCTCTGCTGTTTAAATTTTTGGCTGCTAAGCAGCATGCACTGTGTCAGAGCCTGTGCTGGGCTCTGAAACTTGAGCTTGTCATTTCTTTTTCAGCCCTTGTTTATAATCAAGTTTGTCAGCTCCAGCCAAGTCATGTTCTATCCATGATGACCTTGTGGCTAGACACTGTGGTTTGCACGTGCAGAACTGATACAGGTAATTAAAAAATTATCCAGAATAAAACACCTGCTCCCTTTGCTGGGCTGGTTCTTCCTGGGTTCAGAGGAGTAACAAGCAATAAACCCCTATGAGAGCCACTAACCTCAGCAGATCTGGCTTAGATCTCACACAGGCAACAAATTTAAAACGTAAGCAAATAGTTTCACAAAGTCATTTGTTAGAGCAGAGCTCTAACTTTAAACTGCTTTAGCTTTAAACTGGTAGAAAAGCAATTTGAGATCAGGGAATAGAAGGAGAAGGGAAGGGGAGGCTATGGAATAAAGATAAACTTATTTCCAATGATTCGCATAGCTTTGAAGAATAAACAACAGATAAAATTCATGTTGACACTGCAGAAAGTAGCACAATTGACTTGAGAGGAGTGGGTCAGAGTTTGTATTGCTGCCTGAAGATATTGGGAAGGCAGGCACTCAGTATATCTGGTTCAGGTTACACATCAGCATGAGGTCAGCAAGTCTGCGATGAAAATGCAGGAAGACTAAAAGTAGCTCATCTCCTAAACGTTTTGTCCTAGGTGAATTTCTGTCCTTAAAAAGAGTGCCACAAGCAAATATGCTTTAATCTCAGTCTGCTTGGCTTTGGGTCTGCTTGGCTCCAGTCTGACCCTCCAGGAGACTCTCTGGTGCTCACACTCCCAAGGCCAGACTGCTGGGACTAAAGCCCCTTCACAGCGGGTGGCTCAGTGAGCCCATGGGTGCCCTGCTTGACTCCCCACACACCCCACTCTCACAGTCAGACCAGGTTTCCTTACCAGTCTGACCCCAGATTTCCCATAGCAGAGTCTCAGAGATCTCATTCCATAAAGCCGTTTATTCACGGCACAGTAACACAGCAACAGTCCAAGCTGGTGTCTCTGAGGAAGGACCCCCAACAATGGAATCCCTGGGCTTTTATACCCTCATAGTCTGGCAGGCACAAGTCTTGCTCTTCCTTCTGAGTCCCCTGCTCCTGCCCCCTGTCTATGTCCATCTACCTCACTGGCATCACCCCTCTTCCTCTTCTTTGCTATTCAAAAGGTCAGCAATTCCCATCTCCTGCTGTGTCTCTCAGTGTCCATTCACTTGGCTGGCCTCACCTGTCTGGTTGGCAGTTCACAGCCTCTTGCCTCGGGCTCCCACCCAGAGCTCAATCTGCATTTCAATCTGCATCTCAAACTGCAGCTTGCAAACTGAGCTACCTGGACCAGACGTATTCCTCAGCACTGGGTTCAAAACCAGGTGTACATACATCCTCAGATACTCTCTTTCAGCACACAGGTCAGCCAAGCTTCAGTGTGCATGTTTGCCTTTGGCTTTTTAATCCCAGGTGGGCTGCCAGCACTTCTGCCCTTGCCTCTAAGCTGCTGAGTAGACAGTGCAAAACATGATACAGGAATGGTCTGTGAATGTGGCAAAGAAAGATATTCACTGCAGGTCCGTGCTTAGTGGTTGTCTTGGACACATCAGCATTTTGGAGGGGAAACCAGAGGCAGGGACACCCTTGGGTCCCATTTGCCATGTGGAGTGTTGATATGTCAACTCCAGGCCTTTATGCTATGCCTCTTTTCCTTGACTCTTCCTCCTCTGTTTTCATAGAGTGGATGCTGAGGCTGTTTTCCAGCACTCCAGGAGAGGAGTAATAATTTCCACCATGTTGCGAGTACGTGCTTAGCACTGGTTTAGCACATCCATTTCTTCTGGGAATGCTCTAGGCTGGCTGCACAAAGCATGCTAAGAAAGTGATTCCAGGAGAATCAGAGTCATCATTAGAGGAAGGTGCTCACAAAGCATATGTCTTGGCAAGCTAAGCAAAGCAGGGAGGGCTGCCTGGCAGGTTAGCCATGCAGTGCTAAGGAGAGAGCTACAGTCTGGCCAGCTCTACAGCTCAAGGGACCAGGAGTGGTCAAACAATGGAGCTTTTGCTAACTCTGTGGTGTGGGGCTTGTGGCATCAAGTTGGAAGAGCTCTGTGAGCCACAATGGAGAAAACAGAAACGGTCCCAAATCTGCTGAATAGGGAAATGCCATCCCAACCATTCAGAAAAGAAATTGGAAGTCCTTTCAAAGTAGTACAATGCTAGAGAAAGCCAGTCCAGAAAGGTCCCAAAGATCTAATTATAGCCTGCAATCAATGCTGCTCTTATCTGTGCTGCTAATGAACATACATGAAACGAGCAGTGTTGCTGCTCTAGGCCTTCTTGCAGTAGAAATAGCAGCTTAGTAATAACTAGCGGACTTGCTTGATTAGGGTTGACTTTGACTTCTCCCAGTTTCCCAGCCTTTGGTTCGTGCTGTTTGGAGATGTGAGGGCTGTAGCTGAGGCTGTTCAGGATGGGGTAACCCGGTCAAAGCATTGGGGATGCTCTGGCACACGCACATGTGGCTCCGTTAATGGCACACAGAGAGCTGGATGATGGGAGACAGGCCTCCCAAGAGGTGAAAAATGCCATCTTTCAGGACATGAAAGAACCCCAAAGTCCCCAAAACTGATTGCACAGTGCCAGGTTATGCCCAACAGCTTCCTCATGGAAAGAAACAGCAATGATCACCCTGCTTCTTCAGGGAATGAAGTACAGAGAACAGAAGCCAACACCTCTGTGTTATCAGATCAGCTGTTGAAGTGCACAGCAAAGTGTTTTCTGGCACAGGCTATGCCAGGTAACCACCTCTCCTCTGCGTGCTCAACAGAAAATAGATCCTGCACCTATGGCTCTGATCCGGATAACACCTGCCAGCTTGAAGGAGAGGCTGCAGCCGCTGTGGAGGAGTTGCCTTCATGCACAGATGCAAAAGGCCAGAGGCAGTTCTCTGGTATCTGGGGTTTGGGTTTTTTTTCCTGGCATTTGTTTTTTTCCAGACAAACAAAACACAAGCTGTCTTGGCCTTGAAGGTTGCAGCCTTTCACTAGATAGTGCAGAAAAGTAGGTACTGGCTGCAGTGAAAATAACAATCAGAGTCAAGAGAGTCCCTGTGACCAGAAGAGGACAGACTGCTGTGCTGAGGTCTGACCTGGGAACCAGCCTTGAACTCACTCCAGCTTTGTCAAGCATACTCCTTTCAAAAAGCATCCTAGAAGCATATGGTCTCAATTTTCACATTGTTGGTGACAGTTCTTCCCTGCATTGCCCGAAGAAAGCTATTCAGATGATTCATCTCCACGGTTCAAAAACCACACCAGTTTGGAGTGGTCTGGTTCCCTGGGGCTATATTTACAGCTTGGTCTGCTGGGTTGCGGAGCTTCTCTGTACCAAAGGGAGAAGAGATTCTTCTCTCCAATTAATGGAAAAGTTTCGGTTTTGGAGATGTCTCCAGGATTCAAATTTGCCAGTCTTTTCTCAGAGTCTGTATTGCAGCTGAAAACTCACCTTGGTCACTGCTCACCCATTTCTCTTCCTGGGTTATCTGCACCTTGGAAAAATCTGGCTGCTGATTCAAGTTCAGATGGGTTTGAGCATCCTAGTTGTTCTCAGTGCCCCCTTGGTACAAGATGCTGTAAATTGCATCTGATCTTTCCCTGTAAGACCATATCCAAACTTCTTCCTTCTTCACATCATTAAGGAAACAAAGGCAATCCACCACTGGAATTTGGAAAGGAGGGAGCAGCCAAGCATGAATACAAGCAGCAGAGCCGAAAAGCAACATCAGATCTGAAAATACAGCTCCAATTTAGCTCATGACCTCCTACGTATTTCAGAAGAAAAGAGCCTTTGCTTTTATTTGGGTAGAGCTAGAGCTGGGAGGACACTTACTTAGACTAAATTGTACAGAACTGGTTCACGTCTCTCTGCTTGCAGCTGATCCTGGGAGGGTATTCTCTCAAGCAGGCAGATTGCATGTCAGAAATGCAGATTCCCTGAGGGTGGAGCTGCAGGATCCTGCCAGATGGGTGCTTTTTCCAGACTCTGGCAGATCTTTCATTTTGTTAATTAGACAGCTGAGCTTTGGTCTTCTTTCTTCCTTGCTCTTGCTACCCATGATAGGGGAAGATGCTTGTCATTGCTGAGGGGCTTTGCTGTAAGGAGCTGGCTGATGGCGAGAAAAGATGAATAACTGCATGTGATATGCTAGAGTGCCATCGTGTCTCTACTCAGCAAAGGGACCACTGAGACAGGGAAGCCCAAGAGGATTGATCAGGACTGACCTGCAGCCTATTCCCAGCTCCATGAAAAACATGGCTGAAGTTGACAGGTGGCTTAGAGGTGTTCAAAGGAGCTGCACCTTCTGCAGTGTGGCCTTGCAACTGCTAAATCTGCAGATCAAAGCAATGCTTTAATGCAGCTGTATTAAGACAGAGGAAACTTGACAGCCTATGCTGGCTCAGCTTGGCATGGTGACACTCTTTATTCCAGACATTTATCTGTGAGGCAGAATTTTCCCATGATTACATATTCCAGCTGCAGTTTTGATGGACTCAGCCCTTCCGGCATGCAGAAGACAAGAGGAGTGTCTCTGATGCCTAGTTGTGTAACCCAGCACAAGGAGCTTGTCCTAGGCCCTGCGGTGTGAGACCATATTCTCCACTCCAGGAGAGGCCTGCAGCCTGTGGGTATCTACTAGACCAGAGGTTATTTCTGAATGCTTGTTGTAACTTGTTTTGCTGTTGCATTGCTGTCTTGTATGATGTGCCTCAGAAAGCACGATGAACTGAGTGGGGTCCTTTCAGCACAAGCTGTAATTCTCATATGGTCCCCCTGCTCTAGCAGCAGCAGCCAGGAATGACAAAACAGCCCATGTCCTGCTTCCCCATCCAGTTACCTTAAGGCAAAGGATGGACTTTTCTCAGCACAGCTGAGCTGTTCCATGTTGTCAGTGTGCCAGAGGAGGACGGCAATGCAAGCTCCCGGTGCCCTTGCACATTCTACAGGCATCACTGTGGCCAAGACAAGGCCCTCAGAAATCTTTCCTTGCTAGCACATATTGCTCTGATTTGAGAGGGAGATAACTGCCCTCCCAGCTTCTCCAACATGATCCTGAGTTGCCAGCTGGAGCCATCTCACTTGGTATCAAGCCTCAAAGACAGCCTTGGATTCTGAGGTCCCCAAGCAACCTGAGACTGTCATGGGTATCCTAGATCTCAGAGTGAGCTACCAAGTCCTGTGTGCAGTGCCTGTATTTGTTGAAGTGGTTAAACATTAAATCCAGATTGATGCAGATAAGTATGACAAAAGTTTTTTGCACTGAACTGTTAATAAATACCCAATTTCAGACTAAACCTCTTAGCAGAAATAATACTCACAAGACAGCTTGCCTGAACAAAGGCCATATTTCCTTGCAGTAACACCAAAACTAAAAAAAGGAAAAATTACTAAAATGCTCAGTCATTCTGATGTTAACCCCCAGTAAGTGCATCACTGCTGGCTTTTTGGCTCACTGTTTACCAGCACTGCAGAGTTATTGCAGGGCATGTGGAAACATTGAAAGATTTGTGTGAAGATTCATTGGTTGTCTAAGAAATCTTGTTGACCACCAACGTAAAAAAGTTAGTGTGTGTCTGCTATGATTGCTTGCATGGCTATAAAGCATTCAAGTAATAATTGTTCTGGTCTCTGAAGTGAAGTTCTTCCCCTGCAGAAGCCACTGAGGAGTGAAGGGTTTGGTAGATTTATTTGGTTTTAGTTTGTCTCCTATTGTGAGTTGATGTCTCAGAGACAGCTTCTTGGGGAAGGTAAAACTGGATTGTTACAGTCCTCAGCCCAAGAGAGAAACCTGTTCCAACATCTCATTCCCCAGTGACCAAGTGTGCTGTTGAGTGAGGAGTGGAAGATGCCACATCACCTATAGTTACCCTGAATCCAATCTTGGAACACCATCAGGGATGCATTCAGCTGAGCTCATGGATGAAAAAACACTGCATTTCTGATGCCCCCCCAGATGCCAGTAAATCACAGTAAGTAGGGAAATGCAGGAGAAGCAACACCTGCCAGGTGTCCGGGGGAACACTGTGTGAAAAGGGAATGGTTGTAAAACCCTCAGTGGGACTAGAGAGGGCTATTATATTTCTTCCTATAAAGGTGCCTGTCTCCGTATGCTGGAGTGTCACCACACAAACACTGAGGAATTACACTCCCGCTGCTAATGCTCCAGTTTTGTTCTGGCAGGGGCCATAATGATGGAAAGCAGGTGAAGGATATAATGAGTTCCCTAATGCTGAATATTGAGTTCTGGGAAGCAATCTGGGGTCTGTCTTGCTCAGATTGACCTTGGTGGATATGGTTGGAAGGTGGACTGTAGGTAAATTTAGGTCTTCAGCTCTTGACAGCAAGGTTTTCCAGCAATTGTATTGGGATTATGGCTCTACCCTTTACTGCAGGATGCCTTGGGGGGTGGCAAGCATTCAGGCAAGTACCTTGCTGTATGCAAATAGCAGCTGCTCCCTTGCCCCCAACTACACATGCATTAGGACTTGCCAGGTCTGAAATATTTTTGTCCTGGGGCTGCTTACATTGTCCCCTCACATCCATATATCCTGGATCTGACCAGGACTGGAAGAAATGAGGTGCTTTGGCCAGACTACAACATTACATAGAGCTCCTTCAATTCCTGAGGACCATGTCCTTTCCCCCAGGAGAGCAGTGCAACCTTGGGACAGGGCACAGAGATGTGGTGGTGTTTCCATCACTGAGTTCATCAGCTTCCACATAGATGAGGCTTTGAGTGACCTCAGGTAGCTGTGAGAGTGTTTCTGCTTGGAACAGACATCTTAGAGACTTCCTCCCATGTGAATCTGTCCAGCACTCATTAAAGAGAAGACATCACCATGGTCTCAAGAAGACTCCCACACCAGAAATAGCTGGAAGCTATAAAAGTATTTATGAGTGTTTTTCCCTTTTCCTATGCCTTTTAAACATACTTCTCCCTGGGTTATGAATTTTGAGCCTTCTCTCCCCCTGAGACTGCATAGCAGCATCAGAGCAGAGAGGTCTGTGACTAATGCATTGGCTGGAAGGATTTGCCCATATCCCTGTTCCAGGAGCCAAAGTACTTAACTTGGTGACTGCTCTGACTTAGCTGTACCAAAGGAACAGTCCAGCTGCAATTATTTTTCAACAGAGACACCCTTTTTCTTTCTTTAAGCCTTGTGTAAATGTCAATAACCAGCTAACTGCTTGGCACAGTACCCTTCCAAGGGGGAGGATAAAGACAAGTTAGGCAGCTTCTCTGGCTGCAGTGTGGCAGAACCTTTCTGGGCCAAAGCAGCTGGTTTGATGCTTAGTTTCAGAAAAAAAAAAAGGAAAAAAAAAACAAGAAAACGAGGACATAAATATGGTTTATTGCAATAGTTTAGAAGCAGCTGAACTGCCCAGTAGGAGCAATTCTGTGGAAACACCATGGGAGTTTGAGAGCATTGTAACCCAGCCCCATGCTGCTGGCTTTATGGCAAAGCCCTGCGCTGTTCCTAGGGGTGAAGGGTGCTCTCAGTGCTGCGGAGAGCTGTACCCTCAGCACAGCCTCCTCCCACTACACACAAGCACCCTTCCTGCCCCCAGACTACACACAAGCTTTTGCAAAATCAAGCTTATGCTTGAGCTTGGTAATGGTTACGTTGGAAGCACTGGAAACAGCATCATGGTGTGTAAGAGAAAGGGCAGTGCCTTGTGTGAGAGAGACACGACAGGGAGCTCTGTGGTACATGTTGAAAAGCAAACACCATTTATCCCTTGCCTTATGGTCGAGAGACATCCCCGTCCCCCCCAGACCCAGTTTCTTAAAGAGGTTAATTTGCTGATGGTTTGCAGAAACTGAAGAAGAAATGCTGATGGCTGTTTGGAAATGACATGCTCTATTTTCCTCTCCTCTTAATGCCCATGCTGCCCTATGTGAGCAAGGCAAACATATCTTCCATAGGTCACTCTCCACTTCAAGTGCCTGCTACATTTAACACCAAAGAAAAATTTGGTCCAGCAGCAAAGTACAATCTGGATACATTTACACTCCCATGGTCTGGAAGAGACATATTTCTTACCCTCTACATATAACCCCATTGTGGGCAGTTTTTCCCAAGAGCCTCTCCCCTGAATCCCCCTGGCAGTCATCTAAAGCAAGAATCTGGGATGGTCATACAGCATCTGTACAGAGACACAGACTGAAGGCAGGCTGAGCAGTCCTCATTGGGTTTGAAAGCAGCCAGCCTCTCTTGGATCTTCTGCATTCCTACTCATCACCTCCCCACATTCAGGCTGTGGCTCCCACTCTTTTCCAGGGCTAAGTTAGCAACAGAGCCTCACTTTCTGATTAAGCAGGGCCATGAGCTAAGCATGCATTGAAACCTGAACTCAGGAACCTTCTTCTCTACATGAGCAACCTCAGAGTGAGCTTTTTCAGCCCATCACCAGCCCTGCTCTGGAAGCTGGACAAGCCTATACTCCCCAATAACAATAATTCTCAAGCCTGAGAATGGGAAGGGAGCAGCAAACTCTCACCTGGGGTCTCCCTGCTACTTTTAGCAAACTTCTTACACAGTTTTGACTTTGTTCTGCCCGGATACAGGTGCAGAGAGCCTACATCCCACTTTTGTCACTGTATCCAGGATTTACAATCCAGTGTGCTCTAGGGGAGGCTGCTGTGATGGCAGTGGCTCAGCAGAGCTGCTCCTCCCTAGGACAGCATCCTCAGACCAGTGGGAGATTGTGCTTGGCAAAGGGAGTTGGACGTGGATCAGGGAACACCTGCCCTCCTCGCCTTTACCAACCTGTCCATGGAACACAGAATTGGGAAACCTCCAGACACAACTGAGATCACAGACATGACATCACAGCTTAGTTACCTCTGTCAAGAGGTGGCACCAAAATTCCTTAGAATACAGAGGCAGGGGGGATGGAATGCCAAGAGCATTCTAAGAGATCTTTGTATATTAACCAGCAAGTGCACAATCACACCTGTCACCAAGGGCTTTATAAATGCAATAATTATAATGTCTGCACCCTCTAGTATGCAACACCTGAGCATTAAGAGAGAAACTAGAGAGCTGAGCTCTCTTGGCCCTTCTAATGCTGGTACCATCTCCTCAGCTGCCCTAGATGTCTTGGACTTCCCTTATCTCCCATACAGTAACTGTTCAACATGGGATTTTCAGCCACTAAACTGTTACAGGAAATGCCTGACTACAGTTTTCTCACTCATAAGCTTGAGCCAGCATTCAGATGTGAAAACAGTCCTGGCCAAACCAGGGGATGTGCTGGGGCAAAAATAGCTTTCAAAAGTATTTTTTCCCTGCAGCCAGAAAAACAATCAGATGCCCTTTTAAGAGAGACATATTGTATGTTTAATTAAAAGAACAACAGGGGTAAAAAAAATTCCAAAGCATTTTTAATGGTGCTTAACAAAAAATAGTTAGATGTGGAGATGACAAAGAATTTGTGGAGAAAAGGGAGTGGAAATGATTGCCAAGAAAGTGAAGTTTTTTGCCTCATGCTGCTGTCAGGCAGGGCATTACATACAGGATTTCTCTCTTACCCACCTGCATACAAAAATTGCACATAGAGCTTTCCCCTCTGCTCAGCACACCCCTCAGCTTGTGCTGTTCCCTTTCCCAGGACCCAAGTGCTCATACTGCAGAGTATGTGCTCATACTTGTCTGCTTTTGGACACACCTGCCACCATTGGAAGAAGCCCACCACAAAGACACCACCAGTAGAGCCTCTGGACACAGACAGCCAAGCCAGGCTCCCATGAACCACAGGGGAGTAAGTGATCACAGACCAACAAGAAACACCATGCAAGACTTTTCCTGGGTGCATGAAGACCCCATATTTCTCTGTCAAGGGGAGTAGCTTCACAACTTGGTGTCAGCATGCTTGGTTCTGTGATTCAAATACTAAGAGAGGCACCAAGAAATTAAAAGCTTTACCTTACACAGCTGCTACAGAAAGCAAAACACCCTGGAATAAGAGCTCCTCTTAGGAAGGCAGGAGATTCGGAAAGACCCACACCCAAATGGTGCTCAGTTTTATCTCGGTATAGAGCAAAGGCCAAGCTCAAAGGCTTTGCAGTAAGATGGGAAGCACTGCCTACAGAGCTCCTCAAACCAGCACACACAAAGATTGCTTTCCTCCCCTTCCCCCACAGCTTTCCTTCTTGCCTTATCTGTAAGTGACAAAATCCAGTCAACTCAGAAATTGATTGTTTGAAACACAACACCTTCAGGGCATCATCAAGGCCCAGTCTTTGGTCAAAGCTAGGTCAAATGCTGAAACTTGCCCTGGCTGGCATTTACACCAGTTGTTCTTTCTGCAAAGGGGCACTTTGCCTGCTAGTGCAGTGACAACACTAGGGACAATTAACTTGAGGTGAAGAAGAGTAACTTTCATTTGATCCTGGTATTGAAAAGACCTTCCCCCTTTTGCAACACCTCTCCCAGCATCCACTCACACCCCAGTACACAGACAGAGAGAAAGCATTGATCCCAGATCAAGCCGGGATGGGGGAAGGGGAGAAGAGTGAGAACTGAGACTGACCCAAAACGAGTAGAAAAACCTGAAAAGGCTGTTGCTAGCACTGCAAGCAGAGGAAGAGTGAAGAGTAGTTTAGGAACACAATGATTAGTAGGGAAACGAGCGCAGAGACAAGGGTCTGAGCTCCTCCCTTCCCAGAGCTGCAGAGGCTCTGGAAGCATTTATGTTGGCAGGAATAGGCAGCTCTTTCCTGTTTCGGGCAGCAGAATTCACTGTGGATGTGTGCTCCTCCCTGTCAGTGGTCACTTGCAGGAAGCTGGGCCCATGTCCAAATCACCTCCCCAGCCCCATGGGTGTTTAAATGTGACGATGGCAAGATACACAGCCAACATATCGTTCCACCTTTATTTTAACAATCAGATAAAAACAGAACTGTATTTTAAAAAGAGTCATTACATAGCAATTATAAAGTGCATTTTCCACTTGAATGTTGTGTACAAAAATATCTTTTAAAAACCAACATGCAAAACACCCTACAAGGCACTTCCAGGCATAGAGCAAGGAGAGCAACCCCTCACTTCTATGTTCACATTGGCAATGGAAAAAGGGAAAAGGCCACAAGTAGCATTTTAAGCTGCTATTGGTCAAATAATCAGTTCCAAACCTAGCTTTTACTTATGGCATTGCTCTTTTAGCTCATCTTCTATGTTCCTCCCTAAGGACACCAAAGGCACAGCCTGAAAACAAGCAGGCCCCATAAGGAGATACCACCATCCACAGCACCCCACACCCACATGCCTTGTTTTGGCTCACAAACAGCTCTCCATAGGCATGAAAGTGTGCCAGGACAACATGACTTTTCTACAGTCAGTGTCTTACAACATGAACATCATACACTAAATAAATAAGTATCAGTGTCACTCAAACTTCCTTTAAATTTAAAACCAAGCCAAGCTAGGCAACAGTCCCTTCCAGAGAGACCAGATGCAGATTATAAAGGCTGACTTGGGAAGCTATTTGAACAGGGGAACCAAACCTGATGAGCTCTGGGCTAGCAAGTAGATTCACCACCTCAGCTGAGTGATCAAGCACAGTGAAGACATGTATTGATTTTGCATTTTGAAAAAGCAGCAGTTGAAAGCTAGCTGTTCTTCCTGCAAGCTCTTGTCTCTTTCAGCATCCATCAGTGATCCAAATATCCCTTCTAGGTTAGAGTTAAACAGCATGTAAGTATTTTATACAGTAGTCTCCAGAATTAAACAAATCTATGTTAACATAAGACTATGTCAACAAAGTTAAGTAGTCTAGCCCATTGCTTCTTTCCAGCCCATCCATAGGCTACTATAAGCATCCAAAAATTATATAAAGCTTATGCGCTAGAAAAAGTAAGATTGCCTTGACCTCTATTTCTACAAACTATTCAGCACTCTCCATTTGAGCTGAAGGATTGAGTTATTCTGCTCAGCACTCAAAAAGCTTTGTGAGGCTATTTGGCACTGCACAAGCTTGTCATCTCACCTCAGCATACATCCAGAAGACAGGCCACCTCTCTGAAGAGAGGGATGGCTCACATCTGTTAGTTTCACATCCAGGGGTGATGCCAGGATAACCCCACATCTCACTCCTCATGGCTAATTCTTTGCATAGCCACTTTTTATGGCCAGAGAAATGCAAAGTCTGGGCATTTACAGGTCAAAATGGCAGATACTGCTCCAACAGCAAGGGAGCATGTTGCTGATCATCCAGTATAGACACAGCACCCTCACATGTGAGCACTGCCACACTTTTAGCTGCCAAGCAGTCCATGGCTCGGAACAACAAACCATTACAAGATCTTAAAAGCAACATTTCCAAAGCCTATTTATCACAAAGCATTGCTGGGATCACACATACCACTCCTTTCTCAGTCAAGGCACTTCCACCACAGTAAGTACACAAAAGTCACCTTCCTATACAGGACACAGCATAGAATAGCCAGGTGGTCCATTTGTGTTTAGCTCCTGTAACACCTGAGCAGAGTCTCATGCACAGGACTCTGGATCCCAGCTGAACAAAACTCTTTTACAGTGCACAGGAGGAAGAACTGCATTTTCAGCACGGCCAACAGCTGACTTATGTCCATCAAGGGGAAAAAGCATCATTGATCACTTTTGATTAAAGAAACAGGAAGGTTTTAAAAAAGGCAGTCAAAGATGTCAACCCACAGCTGTGTCACAAGCACCACACAGCTACAGCTAATCTGTTTTTGGTAACACCAATGGTATGAGAGTTTTTCAAGATCATCTGATAAAACAACCGGTGACTAAGCATATCAGATCCTCTCCCACAGGCACATCTCCTAATACGGCAGGCTGTAGGGCCACATTTCCTGTCATCACATTGCATTTTCATTTCCAAAACACCCTGTCTGCCTCCAGTAGAAAGGGCCTCACTATAAGGATATGTGCAAAGAGAGGACTCCCTTCCCAGCAATCCAGCCACTCTACTTCCTGACAGGCATAGGCCAGTTTTCCAAGGAGAACCCTGCAGCTGTAGTACATTCCACTAAAAGTATAATACTAGTACATATTTTCAAAGACCCTTTTAATATTAGGCAGGCAATGCAAAGCAGCCACCACTACATAGCTTGGACAGACAATATAAGCACTGTAGTGTTTCCCTGGAGACTGGCAACTTTGCTGAAGAGGAAGAAGAAGCAGTGCTGAAGAGACATAAGCAAGAGTCCCTGGTCCTTTGATCATCTGGAGAGCCAGAATTGCTTTCCTGACTATAAGCCCACTGCCAGCAGAGCACTACACATCTGGTTTTGCTGGGATGCTTATGCCAAGCTACACAGAGCCATACTTCTTCCACCTCTTCATACACCTCATGTTCAGACCAGCCCCAAGGCCTGCAGACATGGCAGCAAGTTAGTCAACCTGGACTTTGTCCTCGGGTCAGTAGTACGGCCCGAGCTTCTCGTAGCCTGAGTAACTGGGCCACTCAGGAAAGAGGCCGTAGGAGCACCGAGGGCTCCCAAACCGGTCAAATGCACTGCCAAAGTCAGGGCTTTGTGGGGGATGGACAGCTTCCTGGGCAGACTTCAGTTGTGACCGTATGATCCTGTAATTTGTGCCCCTGTTGTTGTCCCAGTACACCTTCCCATTGCACTCAAAGCAAACGGCAAACTCAACTCTTTCATGGGATTGAATTCCCTCAGGCAAGCTGATGTCAAAGGAAAACGTGTCCCGATCTGACCCTCCATACATATCCTTCACATACTGGCATGGGTAATCTACAAAGCTTTTCCAGGTGTCAAACGTCATCCGGATCTTCACAGTCTTTTCAAAAGCAAGGTTCTTCACCTTCACCATTCCCACAACAGATCGCTCCTTCAGTGCACAGTTCTCAAGGCAGACACAGTCTGTCTGGAGGCGGTTTCTGAAGTCCAGATAGTCCACAGACGGCTGAACAAAATCCAGGACAAAGCTGTCCTTCTCCACTGTTGTCAGACCCACAATGTTGTCTATCAGCTCTGTGATGTTGAAAGGAATATCTAGTGGATCATCAAACTCTGAGAACACTTTCACCATTGTCAGAGCAAAGCCTCTGCTATCTGCAAATGACACCCTCTTCTTCACTTTGTTGTGTGTGAAGGAGTTTGCTGCCTCTTCTGGTCCATTCAGTGCAGTCTTGCTGCTCAGCTGGATGCAGGGCCGCAACGGCTTGCTTGGCTTTGGAGCAATTTTGCAGGCACACTTCTCTCTTCGCAAGGGTGAAGAGCACAGGTACAGCTGCATTGCTACATCCACAGCCATTGCTTGCTTGTGAGGAAAATAGTCTAATACCCTGGAAGATAAGAAAGGTCAGCTGATGTTAGCAAAGCACTTTAGTATGAATTTTGTCAGACATTCTGTATACCACTTTCCCCCAGCCATGCCAAACAAACTTGCTTCTATCAACCCCACAAGTCCTTCAGGCTTAATTAAAAGCAGGTACTTGTATAGTGTGATTTACAGACACAGAGAAACACTACCTCAAAAGGACCAGGGTCTGTTTTACCCTTCGACAAGATCTCTTCCAACTGCTACAGGGACAGAGTCACCCTTTGAAGACACATGCAGGAACTGCCCTACTAGGCTAGCAATAGCAGGCTCTATAGAATTTCCAGACCAAAGCAAAGCCCAGAGCTCAGTCCCACCAGGGTTCACAAAACCCAGAGATTATCGCATTTCCATGCTATGTAAAGCAGTATTCCTGCTGCACTTTCCTCCCTCCAGGAGAGATTCTCCACAGGGCTTCAGAAGCTTTTGTAGGAGCAGGAATTCAGTTTGTCACAAGCTGCTGTACACAGCTGACCTTATCTTTCACAAAACCTCAGAAGTCTGATATTTTTAGGGGCTAAAAAGTACACATTCAGTTGAACTATATACTTGGCTCATCACCATCTCCCAGACCTGCTCCATCTAAAGAGCCTGCAAGTAGTATTTTGAGGATGGCAACAGTCTGATACAGCAGTGGGGTAAAGACATAGCTGACATTGCTTCTTTCTTTCCCCTGCCCCACTGAGAACAGATGTCAGCTCAGAAGGCCTATCAGCCAGTTTTACCTCCAGCATAGAATTTGTACCTCAAGACTTCGCTCAACCCTTGGGAAACACTCACATCGACACAGGGCTCTACCAAACACAACTCACCTACTTGAGGTTGACCTTGGCTTTTGATGCAAATCCTTCTCCCAGAAGGAACAGGGCATGTGCCTCTCCACCATGGCCTCTCCTTCTCCAGCACCCAGCCCATTTTTGCAGGGATACAGCACCACCTCTCTCTGTGCACCCATTCTAGGGCAGCTCCTAATTGTCACCTTGCCAGATGTAGCCCTCAAATGGCCTCTGCAGCCAGGCAACTCCCAGAGCATAGCATCTATCTCTCCTGGCCTTACACCGAAGTTGAGACAGATGCTTTTGGCACTCTTTGGCCTGGCTCTGGATTAACCATGGGACAGATTTCTCAAACACATCCCCCTTAAGTCAACTGTAGTGCAGCTGACCTTAAACACAGAGTATTCCCTTAATAAAAACCCTGTTTGGCTACAGGCCAGGCTCTAAAGCTGCTCCCACCACGCAGAGTGGGATGAGCCAGCAGCAGTAGCAATGACCACTGGCCTTATGACATGGCAGAGTTCTGGCTGCCAAAGCCACACACAGCCAGCTCTAGTGCTTGATTGCTGCTCCTGTGCCAAGAAAAAGCAAGAGCTACGCTCTCCAATTCAGTGCTTAAGTCCCCACCCTGTAACACCAACACAGCAGCTCTGAGCACACTTTCACAGCATTCATTCAGCAAGGGCATCTGTTTATTCAGAGCCCAACACACCCACCAGGTAACTCCTTCTGCATTGCCTCCTTTCAGCTCAAAGGCAGCTGTACAAGACAGACAGCGGATCCACCTGTCTGCTAACACTGTTCTGCTCATCTCCATCTGGTTTTGCCAAGTTTTTATTCATACACACTTTATATAGGTCATTCCCTCCTTTAAATGAATACAGCCTCCAATGCTACTTCTCTTACTTGGGTCCATTTCATCTGCATTGCATCTGTTCCCAGGGAAATTTATTCAGCTGAATTCCTGTAACCACAGAGAAGTCAGGTTTCATAGTAAGCTTTGATTATTCACAGTTTTAGAATGAAGAGGCATGAAATATCCAGCCCAATTGCATTACTTGGAGCTTTTTTCAAAGCTAAGAAATAGAGCTTTTGATACCGCCTATGTGGATGAGCTCTGTGCTTTTACAAACTGCCTTTCCAGCTCATTGACACAACTCTTTCTGCACTCGAGGGCCTGCTGATGCTCAGCTTCCAGCCAAGAGACGAAGGTTTCCCTTTGGGGCTGGTGATGGCTATCTTGAACTTCAGATGCTTTGAAGGTGGGAGCAGGGATATAATTTTGAGAGCTCAGACAGGAAAGAAAGCACTAGGAAGCAAGCAGAGCAAGGCAGGCAGCCCCTAGGCAGGTACAGGGGCCAATTTGTTTCCCCCTCCTCTCTAAAGGGGAACAAACTCTATTCTGTCTCCAGACTTCTTCCTGCAGCTTCACCCTCTCCAGAAGAAGATGTCGCCACTCGCTTCTCCCTCCTCTGTTTCTCGGAAGGAAAAGCAAGTAAGAGCACAGACATTACATACACCTATACTTATTGAACCCCTTCGGTCGCCTCCGCTCTGTTTCCCGAGCTACCCGGGCACAGGTAACCCCTTGAGGGCTGGCCGTGCGACAGCTCCCGAGCCAAGTTTGCGGCCGTGACACGCTGCCGAATGAAGAGCGCTCGGGCGTTCTGCACCCCCTCCTCCCCACCGACTCGTGGAAGGCCGAGCCGTCCCGGGGATACAGCCCGCTTCCCGCAGGCATTTGCCCGGGCGGTGTGTTAACTCGCTACAGCCCGCCCCCTCCGCCAGCCACAGACAAACCGCGCCGCCCAGACCCAGGAGAGGCAGAGGTCGGGAGAGGCGACCCCGCCGCCCCCTCCGGCTCACCCGGGAAGCTGCAGCAGCCAAGCCCGGAGGATCCCGTCCCTGTCTCCCCCCAGAAACAGCACCGCGGCGGGGAGCGCCGGTGCCGGTCCCGCACCCACGAAGGGGCTGCGACTCCGCGCAGGAGGCACCTGGGGAAGCCAGAGAGCGTCAGCGTCCCCACCACCACCACGGGCAGGCCGGCGCGCCCGTACCTGGTGCAGTGCATGAGGTCGGTCCCGGCAGCCACAACCCGCCGCCGCGCGGCGGCCCCGCACCGGCCTCTTAAGGGCACTCGGCCCCGCCCCCGTGAGCGACAGCCAATGAGCGTGCTCCAAACGGGAACCCGGCACGCGAGGGGGCGGGGCCAGGCGGAGGGGGCGGGGCCGTGGAGCCGGAGATTCCCGGTGGGAGCGCAGGGACAGCGCTATTCCCTGTGCTGGGACCACGCCGAGCAGCCCCGCCGCCTCCCCTGCAGCAGGGCGAGCTGCTTCTGGCAGAAGGGACAAGCTCTACGTCAGGCCTTGGCTGTCTCCGATCCCTTGCTGTCCCGCTGCTCCTGCTCCAGGACTCCCTCCCTGCTTGTCCAGAATCACAGAATCAGTTAGATTGGGAAAGACCTCTGAGACCCTAAATTCCAACCTACGACCGAACACCACCATGTCAAATAGATTGTGGCACTAAGTGCCACGTCCAGCCTTTTTTTTAAACACTTCCAGGGACAGTGACTCCACCACCTCCCTGCTCACAGAATCACAGAATTAACTAGGTTGGAAAAGACCTTTGAGATCATCAAGTCCACTCTATGACTTAACACCACCTCATCAACTAACCCATGGCACTAAGTGCCACATCCACCCTTTTTTTAAACACTTACAGGGACCGTGACTCCACCGTCTCCCTTGGCAGTCCATTCCAATATACAATTACCCTTTCTGTGAAGAAATTCCTCGTGACCTCCCCTGGCACAGCTTAAGACTTCTCCCCATGGTAGCAGTAGCAATATTTCCCTCTTTTTATGCCACATCTGCCCTCTAACTACACAGCTGTGAGCAATGCTTCTGTCTCTCACCTTCCTTACAGAGCAGAAAAGCAGGATTGAAATGTCAACATTTGTTTTCGATTAACTTGTGGAAACACAGACAGCTATTGTTAAAGCTGGAGACTTCCTGCTGGAAGCTGCCATTTAATAAACTTATTACTCTGCTAAGCAAAAGAGTTTTGTTGAAGGGAAAAAACCCTGCACATTTTTTATTTTATAAACCCTTTTTAGATAAAGGCAGTGGTAAGATTTAAAGTTGGGGAGAGAAAACTGAAAGATGTACCCATTGCAGGAGTCTTGCAGTCTTGCAGTAATGTTTCATGGGCTGAGGGTATGGTGGGATTTCAGCACGTTGTCCATAGTGACAGGGTCTACAGCAAGGATGAGGGGAGCCATGTCCAGATTTACCCAGGAGGAACAGTAACACCTGGGAGAAGGTGGTCACAACTCATGGACCCTCTCCAGTGCTGCCTCCCCTTCTCCAGCCATGGCCACTGCAGGCTGGCTCAGTATCACTGGTCCAGAGAGGTTCAGGTGGAAGTGGTGGGTTTAATGGCATGAGCCAAAAGACTGGGAAGCCTTGACCTAACACTTGTCGTTCTGGTCTGCCTCAAGTTTCTCCTGTGTGCTGCTGGCAGCTGAGCACCACAGAGGTGCTGAGGGAGATGTTGGTTTGCCTCTGCACTGTGTGGGCTTTGGCCAGCCAGCCCCCAGATCTGGGGAAGGAATGCACACCAGGTGGCTTAGGGCACATTTCTGCCGCATGATACAAGGCCTGTTTGCCGTGACTGGGGCAGGGTGTTTCACAACTGTGCCTTGGTGTTTGCCCTTGAAGCAAAGGTAGGTGGAAGTTGGGGCAGGGCGTTGTGGCGGACTGTGGACACGGGCTGTTATCTTTGGGAAGCTGAGATAGTGACTATATTTAGCTTTGTGTTAGGCACTTGCACAGTGGTCTTTGTGATTTCCCCACAACTTTCCACCCCTCCTGCCTTGCTGAGGGATGGGAAGAACTTGCTCCCTGGCATGGGGAAGAGGTTCCAGGTTGCTTCTGCCTGGGGGAACATTGTAGAACCAGTCCTGTCCATGACAGACAGCTCTGGAAGGAGAGTCCTCTCCCATCACATCTCACCTGGGGTTTGTTCCTGATTCAAAGAGTATTTACTCCAGGGTGTCCTGGTACAGGACACGGCGGCTCCTGCACTCCTCAGGTTCAGCCCTGCTGATTTGCTGCAGTAGAGGAGGCAGAGCTTCTCCATTCATCATGAAGAGCCCTCCTTTCCCTGCCATATTCTCTCAAGAGCCACCTCTAACAGCAGGCTTGAGCAGGTCACTGGGGACCCTTCATGGTCCTGCCACCTCCTCGATGCCCTGCTGGAGACAGGGGTGGATGGAGCATCTTCTCCCTGTTGGGAACCTGCAGGGTGCTGTGACAGCTTGGCTTCCCAGCAGCCAGCCAGTGAGCAGCCCCGGCAGGGAAGGGGAGAGGGGCCAGGAGTGTTGTGCAATGCGTCCACACCACAGCAGGCTGCAGGGCCAAGGCTCAAGGGCGAGTGCTGTAAACCAGTGGAGCAGCTGATGTAACAGCACTGCCTAGGGAGCTGTGCCAAGGCTGCTGCCATGAGGCCCCCCATCCCACACCTCATGGCCTCTCTCAAATCAACAGCCCCCTCCCATTACTCTCTTCTCCCTACCACCTCAGCTGCTGTTCCCCATCACTGCCAGTGGGCAGGGGGGCTCCAGCCCTCTGCATCTCCACATCTGACTGTGCCCCCAGCCTGGTTGGGAATGCTCGGCAGTGTGGTTGGGGTCAACAACCTCTGGCTGTTGGAATTCTCAGGGTGATGGCGAACGTGCCATGCCCCCTGTGCTAGGCACAGCAGTCCATGGAGGCAAACAGTGCCCACCATGGTGATGTGGCTAATGCTGCTGCAATGTTGGTGCTTGCTGGCAATCTCTAAATTGGCAGCACTGAGAAACTGCTGCTGCTTCTGCCTTTGAGCCAGGTCATGACGCTTGCACCAGCCAAGGAGGGTTTTTGTTAAAGTTTACCTTCCCATGACAAGGCTGTGACAGTAACTCTGAAGTAATCTTAGTCTGATGTTGCCTCATATCAAAATGCTAAGGGATAAACTAATTTTGGAGTAATTTTCAGCAGCACTGGTGCAATGCAGGAGAGTCAGAAAGGCCAGTGCAGAGCCCCAGGAGTGGTGGCAGTCAGCAGCATGGCATGCCATCCTCCAAAAAGGACACATTCATGGCTGAGCTGTGTGTCTGGCTGGCTGTGAGTCCTCTCTTTTTTCTTTTAGACATACCACTGGGTTTCAGCCACATTTCATGGAGGAGTGGAAATTTTACAGATCCCTTTATGGTTTCATGAGACTCAAGAGCTGGTGAGGAGAGACCCAGTGAACATCTTTGCCGAACAAAACCAGAGCGAGGCTTGGATGCCATGCCCTGCTGGCCAGTCAGTGTCTGTGCCTGCTGGCCAGCCAGCACTGACATCCCCTTGGTCAGCTATGGCCAACATGACAGAAATCAGTAGGAAACACAGCTTCTTTCACCATCAACTTGATCATAGCTGTAACTGTGTGCTAAAGCCTGACATGTTGCTTCGGAATTCCTTATGGTCCCAGGCTCCTGTCCAGCTCCTGTAGGGTCACAGCAAACAGCTGCACCAAGGAAAAGAGTTGAGAAGATTTGTTGGGTCATGAGATTCCCCTCTTTTATTTTCAAAGGTCTAAAACTCCTGCAGCTGTCCTAGGAAACTAAGCAAAGAGCATTCAGTGTTCACCAATATCCAAGGAAACCCTGCTCTTGGTTAAGGCTCTTGACTGCACTTTGAGGAGGTGTGGTCCAAGGCAGAGGCACCACCGCTTCTCCTGGCTCTGTCCAGAAATGAGGGGTTGTTTCAAAATACTGGCTGTAGGCCCAAGGTAGGGTATTTACCTTGGCATGTCTCCCTTTGGATCTTGTGTGCACCCATGGTCAAACACCCCAAGGAATGTGTACTCTGCCCTGCTGAAGACCATGGCTCCTTCCCTTCCAGCCCAACATGAACAGAGAATATGGTGTGAGGCTAGTTGCAAAGCCTGGCCTGGTACTGTGTGCTGTAGAGATAGACTGGGCATTACAAAGATTTGATTCCTAATATTAAAAATCTCCAGCAAAAGAGACCTTGAAAATCCTTGCAAAATAAAAGGAAAATTATGGGGGAGGGAATGAATGCAAATAAGTTACTATAAATGCGTTAAGGAAAGCTGCTACTCAGAGAGAAAAAGGGGAATGGGCTTCCAGCAAAGGAAGAGCTCAAAGGGCAGCAAAAGGAGACAAATGAGTGAAGAAAGTAAATGACAGGCAAACAGGAACAAAGAGGTAAGTCCTTGGCCAGACATAATGTGCTTGTTGAAAATGTTATATCAGTGCTGAGGTGAGCCTTGGTACCAGCTTAAAAAAATTTCCCAGACAATGGGACCCGAGAGGGGGAAAGAAAAGAATGGTACCTCCTGCTTTCTCAACACCTGTGATGTTCTTTCTGTTCAGAGAGCTGTTCAAAGACCTTGCCTTCCTGCAGTCAACAGATTTCATTCTCATCAGGGAGGTTCTGGAAAAGTCATAGCAAAAGAAAGGAGGTTGGTTGTCTGCCCCAAGACTGCACAAAGTAGTGCAACAACTGTGTACCCGTGCTTACTTTTTTTCTTGAGAGCATCCCTTCCTTTAGTGAGCATGCGCTGTGGAGATGTCTGGCTTGATGTCCCAGGAACTTTTCTTTGTTATGCTTCAGTTTTTGCAGAGAAATAGAGTGCTTTTCCATCCTCTCTGCTGTTTGTTTGAACCCAGGAGTATCTAGTTGTACAGATACTATGTGTAAAAAAAAAAATGTCTGTGAACAGTACAAGCCCTCCTATATGAAGGAAGAAAGGGGCATAAAGACACAGCTTGGACTAGAACCTCAAATCCTCCAAATTCCCCATATGCTCTTGCAGGGGAAGGTCAGCAACGGCTTTGCTGGACTGGTGAGATTACAAAAAGTAATTGAGGCTATTTCAAAGGATACATCGATGGGATTGCAGAGACAGAGGGATGCTCAGCTCCTCTCAGGCAGCTGCAGTGACAGCTTGCCTTGTTTACACCATAAAAGTATCCAACTGGCTGAACTTGAACTTGCCCTAGATGCATAAGTCATAGTGAAGCGATGTATATTTTAACTTTGATGCCCTACAAAGGCTGCAAACCTTATTTGGTGGGGCAAATGTCTTGGGAACTTGTGTGTATCTGAGCCTGGAGACTCAGAGGGCTTATCTTTGCATGCTTTGCCTGAAAGCCACTTGTATGTTGATGAAGGCTGAGAGAGAAAAAACCAGACTGAGGAGTGCATGTAGCTTTTGATGACCCTTTCAGGAGTTCATACCCTTCAGCCAAGCCTCTGTTGAAGCTCTCTGTTGAAGCAGAGACTGGTCTGACTCTCCATGAAGCATTTTGTTTCATCCCAAGATTAGTGTCAATGAAAGATGAGATCCGTTGCTTTCTGGACTTGCCTAACTTTGTGCATCCACTATAGAGGGAATTTGAAAATCAGCAGGAACAAGATGCTTGACTAGTAAATAGTATCTCAAGCAAGTGCCAAAAGCAGTGTCAATGGTAAAGGCAAAAGCTCAGGGTCCTGGGGAAGGAGGTCAGCTAGAGCTACTCCAATTATCAGCTTTTGAATTCTTTGAAAATGTTTTTCAAGTGCAACCTGGCCTTTTTGTTTGGAAGTTTTAATTTAATCCTATGGGAAAAAAAAAGAAACAGGTGATATTCAAGGATTTACCCAATTTACCGGAAGCATGAAGTGTCCTTCTTGCAAAACCTGACTGCTAGCAAAAATTACCCCTCTCTGGGGATCTTGTACTTCCGAAATTGCACTTTAAATGCTGCTACATAGGTCACTTGAGATCCCAGATTTGGTGCATACAAATACCTCCAGTGTCTGCAGGTATAGTGCTATTTCCTCCTCTCCCAAGTGCTTAGGATCTTGCAGAGACAAGTCTCTCCCTGCCTAATCTCACAAGATTCAGCTAATCTCATCTACACCTCACAGGAATTAGTTATTCACAGCTTCTTTGCATCGAAGCAAGGACTTCTATTCCTCAATTGGAGGAAGCAAAATTTAGGAAATGTGCCTTCAGACAAGAGACACACTCAGGGCAGGAATAACTCTAACGGGACTTGGAAAGAAGGCTAGTTATTCATAGGAAGGCTGCCTCTGTCTGGTTAGGGAGGAGGAAGTCAGGACATCGGATGGTATGGTAAGCAGCGTTCCAGTGCTGACAGCTGGGAATAGCTCATGTCCCAAGCCCATGGAGCCTGTGAGCATTTTTGTCTGTCTCCTTCATCCCTTCTCCTCCCCTAGTCTTTGCTCATCGCCTATTACTGAGCTACCCAACTTCCCTCTGCTGCATGGGATGGCATGAGGAAGAGAATGGTGCTGCCAACCTTCAACAGCAGCTGCTGGGACTCTGCAGTGGCTGAAAACCAATGTAAAGAAAATTCAACCTCCTTCTAAAAATAAAACAAGCTGCTTGATGTCCATTAAGTTTCCCTGGATGCTACTGATTCCTGAGCAGAAGTTAAAGTGCTGGAAGACAAGTGAGGGTGGTGCAGACAAAGCAGGTGGTGAAGGAGAAGGTCTTTGTCTTTGTAAATGAGAGACCAGCTTATAGTGATCTGAACTGAGTGACACCAGCAAAGATGGAAAAAACAGCAATAGCCAGGGGCTGCAGAAAAATCAGTAAGTTGAAATAAATATGATGGTTCTGAAAGCCACTGCAAGTAGGTTGGGAATTGAATTTACTGACTTATCCACTCCTGATAAAGGAGAGACAAATATAGAAGAGGTGCAATAGTGCACAGCAGCTAAAACATCTGCCAGTGACTGCTGCACTTTGGATGACTGTTTTTGAGAAAGGAAGTGAATGCAATATTGCTTTTTCATGTCTTGTGCAAGAGGATAGCAATATGGACATTGTGTGACTCGCATATACGTAGACACACACATACGTGTGTATTTGCATGGGTGCACTCTTGCACAGAGAAGCTCATGGAAAGATGTAAGAGTTCAGTGTTATGCTCTATGCCCAAAAAAAGCTCACAGAGCAGAATATTATCTACTGTTGAGTTTTTCAGAGAAACCTGCAGAGAACCCGGTTGCACAGATTTTGAGCCATCTTTTGCTATGATCTTTTTTAACCTCCAGATAACTCAGGTGTTTTTCCTGAAAGTCAAATGCCACAATAGGCCACCTTTCCTAATTTTTCAAAACACTTTGAACACCACCGCATTAGTCCAATTTTGTGCAGTACCACTCCACCAAAACTCATAATGCAATGCTGAAAAATTTCAGGCAGTACCAAACTCTCTGCTCTAATTATTTCCATTCATGTAAGGGTCACCTCAGAATACAAAGTTTTCTGCAACATTCAGGCCCCCAGTGTTGTAACAATCCAGAAAAGACCAAGCATGGTATTTTCTGAGGATAGCTGCTGTAACCTTATCATCTTGAGACTCACAAAGCACTTCGGATCTCGTTGTCAGCCAATTCCAGAGACGAGAAGGTGCTGTCACATCCTGGAGAAGACCTGTGTAACTAGGCTGGTTTGTTCCACAGAAGGATGAGTTACTTTAAACCCTGCCAACTTTCTCAGCTCTTTTTGATTGTCTAGTCTTGAAATTACTCAAGTCTGTTCTTCTGACTTCGCCTCCCTCAAGGTCTGGTTTGTTTCTCTCCCTCTGCTGGTTGGATCCTCCGTGGGAGTCCTTACAATGTCTAATGCAGCTTAGGTTGTTGCTGATGTGAGCTGGGTTTGAACTGTTTGACAGCTTTGGGACAGTGTTTATAGCCCTCAGTCCCACAGCCCCTAGAGTTGTGGTGGGGTTTGCTCAAGTAAGGAATTTGCTCAGGTTCCCCAAAAAGGTAGGCAGAGTTACCTCAATCAAATCAAATCATCAAGTACTATTTGATTATAAGTTTAACCCAGGCTGCTTGTGGCTTCCCTGGCAACCAGAGCCTGGTCCAGCCTGTGCAACAGCACGACTGAGGCTTTGCACCCTCCTTGTTCAGGGAAGCACGTGCAGGACGGAGCTATCCTGGCACCCAAACTGCCTCCGGGATTTTTAAAGCCTCTGCTTAAACATGAGCTAAGGCAGCTATAAATAGCAATTGGTGGCCCCTGGTTAACCCAAGGGCTTTGATCATGGAGCTGGCTCTGTGTGTGATTGGTTGCTCAGACTCTGCTTGCACATCAGCTGGGGGCCAACTTCATCAGTGCTTCTGGCTTACTGCTGCCTCATAGTCTGGGTAATGGGGGGTGGGCATATATTTCATTAGACATCTGCAAATATGAAAATAAATATTTACCTATTATATGGCAATAAATATGTTCATACATAGCTACAACATACAATTCATAATCGAAAATATAAAGCCTAAATTTCAAATTAAGACTTAAGTACAAAGCAATCTGAAGAGTTTTCTAAAGTTAAAGAATATATTTAAAATAAATCTTTTGATAAAGGGTTGGAGGCAATTGCCTTGGGGCAGGGAGAACGCTTGACACCAACATTACAAAGCAGGCAGTGTCCCCATCCAGTGCAGACACCGCAGTGCATGGTCTGTCATGGACCTGACTGCTGCCTACCACTGTTCTGCTGGCCCCCAGCATTACTTATCTGCATGAGCACACATCCTATTTATTCAGTAGACTTCCTTTGTTTAGCAGCCTGTTTTCCCTTATGGGTGTGTTATTGCTTTATGATCAGACATTGTGGTTGCAATATTCTCTGCACTCCAGGTTTGATTGCTTTTTCCACGTCAGTCCGAAGTTCGAGTCTCTTAAATAATTTTCAGGGCTGTGTTTCTCCTGCTAGGCACTGCCAAGGCTGTATGTGGAGCCCTGAGCCCAGTCTGGGATCCCAGTGTGACAGAAATGGTAGCAGGCTACAGCCCAGTGGCAGCCACCAGATTGATGAGTAAGGAAAGACTGAGGGAAATTGATTTCTTCAGTCCAGAAATGACTGATGGGGCTGCAGATGCCTAAGAGATAATGAATGCAGAGCCAAACCTTCTCAGAGGTGCTCAGTGAAAGAACAAGAGCCAACAAGCTCCTCTGCAAAGCAGGGACCTCTGATGAGATAGATGGAAACCACTACTCCAGAAGAATAGGACAGCAGTACATGACCCAGAGAGATGGTGGCACATCCATCCTTGGGGACCACCAAGTCTTGCCTGGATGTGGCCCCAAACATCCTGACCTGACTCCTTGTGTGGCCCTCACACAAGGAGTGAAGATGGGACAAACACCTCCAGAGCTTCCTTCCACATAAATCCATCCATGATTGCATGACTATATTTCCCGGTTTGAAATCGTTCCCCCCCCGAAAGCATTGATGGCTACTGATTCACCTGATGTGGTCTGTGGAAGTTCACAGACCCATTTCAGTGAACCAAGGCTCTCGCAGGAACAGGTGAAAAAATACACAGTGCTTAAAACTAAGAGTATGTGCTACAGTAAGCAAATATAGAATGATGAGAGGCAGACAAGACATGGAGAACTCATATATTGGTGTGGTATGTAATCCAACAAGACATCCAAGTCTAAGGTAAACACATGCATCCCTTATTAATACAGAGGTATCTTATTTGCATAAAGCAATTAAGCCTATCTGTGGGCTGTGCACAAGTGAACTGGCTCACAGACCTTTGCCCACAGTACATGATGTGACTCTTGCACCTCTGCATATTCCTGCCTGCCTTAGCTCCTGCTGCAGGCCACATGGGCTCCTGCTGGGTATCACTGTTACATGCTCAGCTGCCATCTGCACTCTTTATTTAAGTAAGTTTGGCTGGTTTGTTTCACCACTCACTCCAGTCTAAGACTTTGCACATGAATGAAGATCATATCAGGGATCCTGTCAATCCATAGGCACTCTTATTTTTTCCATTTGTAAAGGAGGTGTACATAAAATGTGCCACTCCCTGTCACAGGACCTTGTGGATGCTAAAAACCAATGTGAGTTCAAACAGGGACCAGACATATTCACAGAATCAAAAATGCCACTGTTGCATGCAAAGACATTCCCGCCTTTTCAGGAAATCCTTGATCTGTGAATTGACCTGGCTGAGAAAGTAATCAGGAAAGAAATCAATACAGGCTTGTCCAGCTCATCTCTTCCTCAGGCATCTGCCATAGCTACCAAACAGGGTGAGGAGGAGAGATGGAGGACATTTGAGCTTGAGGACTCACAAAAATGCTTGCTCAGTGTCACAGGTATTTCAGAATTTCTCCCCAGAAGTCTTCGAAGAAGGCAAAATTCTATATGTAGAGAGGAACAGCTTCAGAGCAAAGAGCTAGGCTGTGCAAATCCTCTTCCCTACTAAAGAGCTCCTGTGTAGAATCTTAGAATCATTTAGGTTGAAAAAGATCTTTAAGATCATCAAGTCCAATCCTTAAACCAGCACTGACAAGTCCACCACTTAACCATGTCCCTAGGGACAATATCTAAACATCTTTTAATATCCTCTAGATGTTACATTCAGCAGGTTAAAGCCATTGTCTATGTAATTTTGGTGGTCAGATGATCACGAACAAGACCATTTAGTGTTAAAAGTGTCGAGGCTACCAGGGAGCCAGTAAATGAACAGCACCATTCTATGGTTAAGTTTGGCCATAGGCTGACTGGATAGTTTTTGACTGAACTCTTGGGATTTTCAAATAGCCTGAAATCACCTGTGGAGACAGGTAGTGACAACCATCCTGATATGATGCTTCTTCACCAACATGCTTCAGATGGAGAACCCAGGAAGCACCAGGAACTCCAACCACTCTGTATTGGGAGAGCTGGGACTGGCAGTGAGGACAATGGTGAAAATTACAGGTGTAAAACTCAAAAATGCCTGCCCTGTGGCAGGTGAAATCAATCTCTGCTTGATGATACACGGGGCCATGAGAAGTAACAGTCTGAGAGTCTGTGATTTCTATGATCCTCTGAGCAACGACCCCAATTTATCATCCAAAAGCAGCCCTATTTGCCAACCCTGGCACCCCAACTTCTGTGCAGCTGACTCAGTGCGTGGACAGGGTGTGACCCAGATGTGGACTAGTGGTGTTTGAGCTCAAGGGCTCACGTGTCTAGAAAAAAACTGATAAGAGCCAGGAATGCAAGTGTTCCTGAAATAGTGATAAGGGAAGCTGGGAAATGCCTCATATGGACACATGGGCTGGGGCAGTGGTGGTTGGTATGCAAGGAGGTGACACCTGCCCCCCACACTCACTGTCACATTTCACTCCCTAAGAGACTCCAATGGGGTGAGTGACATCTGCTGTGTCTCAAAGGCACTGTGAGGAGTCTGCCCTTGGCCTGCCCCACACAGAGCTGTGGGAGGAGAGGTGTTCCCAGCAGTTCCCAGAGCTTGAGCTCGCCTCCATAGAACTTCAGGTGATGAAGAGTAGCTCTGCCTGCCAAGTCATGCACACCAGATGGCTTTGCTGGGTCCAGCTGTTTGCTGGCTGTGTTTCTCACAGCTTCCTAGAGTGCCATGCAGCCCTTCCAATCGTGTGGTGTCGGTGCATCAAATGCAAAAGCAAATGCAAAATGCAAGAGAGGTCCCCAAGCTTGGCAACAAGGTAGGACTTCAGAAGGTGCAAAGCCCTCCCTGGCCTCCCTCAGGATTGTCTCAGGCTTGTGGTGGGACACAGCTCTCTGTTGCCCTTCCAAGTTCCCCAGCCTCAGACTTTGCCTTCCTGGGTGAAGTTTAGGAGGCACAGGCAGTCTAGCATTCTCATCATGGGTTGCTACTGTTGGACTGGTTTAGGGAACATGACAAGGAGAGGGGAAAGGATGGTTTTCATAAGTTTTCATGTCTCACAGGACTCTGTGGTGGTGCTTATCATTGTCCTGTCCACAGGCGATCTCCTTGAGTCTGGGCTGAAGCGTTTGACACAAAGCCAGTGGAGACATTGCAGTCAGAGTAAGGTGTAAATTTAGAGGTAGATCAAAGTCAGGTTTCAGCTCCAAAAAGTGGAGCAGTGGCTGGAGGCTCCCTTGTGGTTTGCCTTTTCTATGCCGGATGACATTTGCTCTCACCAGAGGTTGTGACCCAGTTTCTGTTTCAGTGGTCAGGTCATCTGACATATCTTGACCCATGGACCCCAGCATAAGGTAAAGCTTTCTGGGAAAAAAAGGTAAATCCTTTCTGGGGTAAGCTAGAAATTGCAGGCATGGGCTCGCATCCAGGAGGAGCATTCTAGACAAGTGTAGTGTCAAACAAAGTGGCAGCCAGCTACTGTGTGGCCGTGTGACTATTGGAGACTATTATTTAACCTGTAGGTAAACCCTGTCCTTACCTTGCTCTTCTTTTCATTTTGAAAAAGGATATTCAAGCTCTCTCAATTTTTTTTCGGTTGCTGAATACCTTTTAGTCTCAGCCTGGACTAGGTTTGGAGAAAAAATCATGTGGGTGCTAATGTTGAGCAATTGTAGCCAACAAAGATGTGTGCTCCATGGGTATTGTTGCCAAGTTCCCTGTGTTGGTGGTGGGTGCTCTTTGGAGTACACAGGGCTAATGTCTGAATAGTTCAGTCTTAGCTCCCAGCTTCAAACAAACATGGTGAACAAATGCCTTCCAGAAGATGCCTCCAGCAAGCAGCACTGTGGCCTCTCTGTCATCTCTCTGATCTCTCTGCATCATCCCTGCAAGGTTTCCCTTTCCCTGGCTGTAGTGATGTGTTCTGTTTATATGTTTTTATGTTTATATGTTTTAGTATGAAGTTCTGTAAACCTTAGCTTTAGAATATTCTGGAACTGTATCTCCTCCTCAGTTTAATCCTACCCTCACTCCTTCCCCATTATCCCCACATATGGACTCAAGCCACTCCTATCCCTCCCTGAACCACTCCCACCTCCCCTTCCCATTGGCCATTCCCCAATTCCCTCCCTGAATCCTGGACCCCTTAAAAACCCATGCAGAGAGGAAGTCGGGTCAGATTCTGTCCTGGACTTCCTTAGTGATTGATTTCCTCTGTGGCCTTACGGCAACAGAGGATCAATAAACTGAAAAGCGTCCAACCAGGGTCTCCTTGTAACCTTTTTACCCTTCGTTGATGCTTTGCTGGACTGACTGAGCTAGCAGAAGACCAAGAACCAATGCAGGCATCGCATCACCTGGCTGTCTGGACTTCCTGGGAGGCTGGTGCTGATCCACCTTAGGCACAAGCAGCTGCATCTTAAGCAAGTGCCTCTGGGCAGCTCCTTCCTCAGGGTCCCTGTCATCAGAATTTAGTTTCACACAGACATTTCCTCTAGGCAGGCCTGGAGGATGGCAGCGGAAACATGTATTTCCCTTCTTGCAAATGCAGGAGGAAGGTGGGAGCCCCAGTTCTGCAGAGGCTGTTGAAAGGCTGGCAAACAGTCCATTGAGTAAAGTGCCTGTTTCATATCCAGTGGAGATGCAATATAAATACACTAAAAATCCTCTGCCAGCCATCCTCTCCACAAACTCAGAGTTGTTGAGGCACCACCTGCAGACAGTTACCCATCTTGCACCTCCTCTTTGCTCCTGGTCCATTTTGCTTCCATTCTTTCTCTTCCCTGTGTAGTGGCATTCAAGAGCAAAGTGAAACATGGGTTGAAGGAAGCAGTAGAAAACTTTGCTGTCTCCACAGAAGTGCAGAAAACTGAGCTTGTCCAAGGGAGTAGGCTCCAAAGCCAGAAATGGGGCATCAAGGAATTTAAGACTAAATCACTTTAACTCTGCCCAATGCTGAACTCCTGAGAATAGTCCGTCTGTTTTGCCTAATGGCAAGACTGAGATGGCAAAACAGGGGATCTGCAGAAGTGTCTTGAAACTCCCCTGTGGTAGGTGGTACAGGACCAAGCGGGCCCTTTCCCTGCCTGGTTTGGAGCATCCCCTTCCCTCATTGCATGGAGAGCAAGAAGTCTGTGCTGGCTGCTGATCAGATAATGATGGTGAACTGTGTGCATGTGTGTGCCCTTGTTCTTTAGCAGATCTGGCGCTATGTGGCAAGTATTTCTTTCCAGAATCTACCGTTCTCTTGTATTTTATTATGTTTAATGTTAATTTTTACTTGATTTTAAAGTATTGGATTGTTAGGCAGTACATTAAACTTTAATAAATATTACTAATTTCTACACCCACAGAAATACAATTTACTCCAATGTTTTAATTTAATCTGTACTGCACTGAGGAGGAAAGTTACTTGACAAAGTTTTGAAGTCAGACAGTGATAGGGAAGAGTCTTTACATCTTCCAAGTTTATATCTAGGCCTCAGACGGAAACAAGTCCCAGATTTACACTGAGCAGAGCTACTGTACAGGGTGATGAGCTCTGTACCCAATGCCTGTGCAGCCCAGGAGCACAAAGTCAGCACGGATCCTGTCCTGGTCTCGAGCTGCAGGTGGAGAGAGGAGCTACCAGGGTCACATGTCCTTCTCAGGTGGCTGGAAGTCAGACTCCCCTCAGTGAAGAAGCTTTCCCCTGCCATCCTGCTGGGATGTGGCCAGGCTTGGCAGGTGCTTGATTGCCTCTCAGATACCCTGGGGATGAAGTGCTTGTGTCCTGCCAGGCTGGTGTGTATCGGCAGCAGCTATGTAACATCAGTCACCCCCCAGGGGCTGAACCTCAGGTGTCTGCACTGGGACTGAGCATTTTCCCTTGCCCCTTCCTCCAGAGGTAGGCAAGACACTTGAGGAAACATCTGGCAGCTGGCTTCATGGTAGCCCTGCAAGGCTGAAGTCCCACTCCTGCTATTTTACTTCTTGCTGCTAGGCTGGGTGAGGCTGTTTAATGAGCCACAGTTGTCTACCATGCCCTGTGGAACTCCTGCTGGGCTCTGCTCTGCCACCGAGGCTGCCTGGGCTTGGGGCTCTCACCAAGCCTGGGAGACCCTGGCGGGCTCAGACAGACTGTGCTCCTGAGTGTGTAACCCCAGGGTTATCTCTTGGAAGACCAAACAGCCTGGCAGGTTTTATGCATGTGCAGCTAACAGAGGAGGAGGTTTCACAGCCCTTGAGCTTGTGCCAATTACCTTCTCTTTCCTTTATTGCCTTTATCATGTCCCCAAATGGCCTGGAACAGCCTTAATTGGAGATGGGCCCTGGTGATGACTGCAAGGTTACATACCTGCTTTTTCTTCATGAATAAAACATGAAGACATTCTATCATGGCCTAGAGTCACAGAGCCATACAATATCCTGAGTTGGAAGGCAACAACAAGGATTATCCAGTCTAACTACTGCCCCCTCACAGGACAACCCTAAGAATCACACCATGTGTCTGGGAGCATTTTGTAAATGCTTCTCGAACTCTGCCAGGCTTGGTGCTGCGATCACTTCCCTGGGGAGCTTCTTCCAGTGCCTGATCACCCCCCGGGTGAAAAACCTTTTCCTGATACCTAGACTAAACCTCCACTGACTCAGCTTCACACTGTTTCCTCAGGTCCTGTCACTGGTCACCAGTAGTAGATCTTCTGGTCACCAGAAGAGATCAGTGCCTGGTCCCCCACTTCCCCTCGTGAGGACGCTGCAGATTGTGATGAGGCACGCATTAGATATGTGGACAGCTCGAACATGCTGAAATTTGGTCTGCCCTCTCTTTACCCTGATAGCTCTACACTACACAGCCAGTTTCTTACCCCAACAATGTGGGATGCAATGACAAACACACCCAGCATCTCCTATATGAAAGCATCCCATGCATCATGCCCATCTCCCTCCCAGCCAGCTCAGGCAGTGCTGTTTCTTCATGGTGGTGTCATATGCTCCTTGGTACTTCCCAAAAAGCCACAAGGCTGTGGGGTATGTTTGGCTGGATCAGCACAGCTCCACTCCTAGGAAGCAAGAGCCCAACAGTCACAGTCCTAAGGCTCGTCTTTCTTTCGCAGAAAAAAAAAGGTGGCTGGGCCATGTAGTCATACTAGATACTGTGATCTGTGGCTGCCCAGAACTCTAGTTTGCAGTAGATATGTTGCTACAGTCAGCCCCAGGGCTTTCCAAAGGGTCTGGCAGCATCCTCTCACTGCAGAAAAGAGGCAAGCTGAAAGTCACAAACCTACTGTTAAAGTCCTTTCTTTGCAGTGATAAGAGAACATCCCAAGGGTGCTCAGGGCAAGAGAAAAGGAAGTGGTCTCGTGGAAAGCAGAGCCAGAAGCCTATGTTGCCTTGTTGCTCCATGTCTTTGATAGCACTGAAGAGATGAAGTCCTGCCAGGAGGTTTCCTGCCTCTACTGGGCTTAATTTTCCTGGAACTAGGACATATTGGAGACCCTGTGCTTCGGTCTAATGTTGACCTATGGCTTACTGTTGACCTGTAGGTTTACAGAGTTTTGAGAAAGGGACACACAGACAACTCCTGCTTGTAGGAAATGGGGTTAAACCAGAGTGAGCTGGGCAGAATGAGAGTGCCACCCTGAAAGAAGAAAATTAATGCAGTGCTTTATGTCCTGGGACTGAGTGGCACAGTCCCTCCAAGGGACAACAAAATGCTCAGTGCTGACACTCCCACACAGCTCTGAAGGAAAAATGCAGAGACTGCCTGCTTTCAGAAAGGCAGCTGTGCTCTGGGGGGTGGATGTCAGCACTTCCCCATGCATTTAGGCACTTCCTGGGAGACTGCCAGTCTCTGAGAAAGGCTTTGCACACCTTAAAAATCAGGACCTTGGTAGCTCCTGGGCATCCCACTTGAACAGACAGGCCAGATTACAGGAGATTTAAAAATCTTCCCTCAGGTTTTCCTGGGAGAGCTGGTGGAGTGTCTTACCAACAGCCACCTGAGACAAGGTTAAGTTACACTGAGCAGTGGAGTAGTGAAAAGCTTTTGCATTTATTCATTTAAACTTGGTTAAAATTCTGGCAGTAAAATAAAATTAAAACCCTGCCCTGCGATGGGAGACTAGCCTCCAAAGCAGTCTTGGGAAGCCCATTTGAATACTTCTTATATGAGAATTGGGGCAGTGTCAGAGCCATGGCTACTGCACTCTTTCCTTCACTTGTTTTCCAGTCTCATCCCAGTGAGCTTGACATGGCAGCATTGTCCCAGGTGTTAGGCTCCTCAGATGATGTGCTAACTGCAGCATTCAGGATTGTTTTAAATAACATGGGCCACTTGATTAGCTGAACCAGCCTGTCTGCCAACACGATTGCTGTGTATGGCGAACATGCTCCATTTTTGGCTTCAAGCAGACTTTCCATGTCATCAACGTAAAAACTTAGGTGGGCAGAGTATGTAATAAAGGTAAGAAAATAATCCTACCCCCTGCTTCACAAAAACACAAAAGAAACCCTCATTTATTTAATGTTACAGGGAAAAAAAAAACCAAAACAAAAAACAAACCAAAACAAAAAACATTTAATCTAACAGCCACAAAGATAACATTTATCTTGGTTGCTGTGAGGACTAGAAACTTGATACAGCAAGCTCCTCTGTGAGAAGGCAATTGTTTCTATTTTTACGGGGACTGGTATTCATGGGATTAAGAGGTGAGATGTTCTGGAGGCAGTACCAGCTCCCTGGGTGCCTGTTTTTGGGTAGTACTGCAGTGTTTTGCATGGGGCTAAAAGCCTGTTTGCTGTAAAGCAGTGTGTGGTGCAACTTGATCTAACAGAGAGCAAAGCTGCCATGAATCATGAAATAAAGCCAAAATGCCCATCCTGCATGACACTTTTGCAATCGTAGCATTTAGGCAGTATTTTTCCAGGGAAGAATACCACCCTGCCTGTCTCTTGCTCCCATCAAATCTTCATGGAGTGCTCTTCTTTGCTTGAGCATTGGGATTTCTCTGCTGGTTCCAGACTAGAGGCAAACAGACACTCAACAGCAAAGACTAAACGTAGCACATACCAAAGCCCATCACAAAATGTGGTCCTTACATTAGCAAAGAGCTGTAGTTGCCTGAGCTGGTGCCCTTCTTGCTCCAACTGATCACCTTCCTGGCATCTGCTAGGTAAGATGAACAGCTAGTGACTGATTTTGGCAGCAGGGTCTGCATGGTGATGCCAGACTGCAAGGGGCTGACCCCATCCTGATGCTTTGCATCTCTTAATCTGAAGGTCCAGAGACCCAGTAGGAAAGTAGGAAGCCGGCAAAAGTCCCCAGGCAAAACATGTGCTTGAGAAATGACCAGATTTGTACAAAGTCAAGCCAGTATTATCACAACTGTTGGGTCTCCTAGGCTGATAATCCAAGGTGATCTGTGGACGAGCTGACATTAGCACGTCATTCCTGGAACCCCACACCAGTTGTTGTCTTCTATGATCCCCTAGTACAAGAGGCAGACAGCAGGGCACATTTCCCATGCAGTTAATATCGTTTCCAGCACTGTCAATCAAGAAGGAAGACATGAATGGGCTGTGATGAACAAAAGCACACATGCATCTATTTTAAAGCAGTTTGGGTCTGCAGCACTTGCCATTCTCTCCCCTGGAGTACACCATGGCATCTGCTCCAGTAAGCACAAGTGCTAACGTGAAAGAGCAGTATCCTGCAAGGCAATGGTAGAGTTTTCACACTCAGTACTAACCTGCTCTTGTCACCTCTCTCTATGTTGGCTAGGTTGAGGTAACTCAGTTGTTTAGCACAACATGCTCTCGATTGCCCCTGAAGAGCTTATGGACAAGAATTAGCCTGGAAATATATGACAACTCACTGCATGGTAGAGGTAGAGATACATGGAATACTCCTGTACATGAAATGGTATGTCTGGGATTTGTGCTGGGTTTGAGCTCAAACCCATGCTGATGGTGCAATGTGAAAAGCCTCACTTCTGGCTGAGAGTGAGGATTGGCCACACCAGGTCCCAGGAGAGCACACTGTCAGCCCAAAGCCGTGCAAGTATGTGCCAGCTGCAGTGGGTATGCACCTGGCTGCTAGCTGCAGCTCTCAAGATGTCAAGAAATAGATTAAACCCTACCATGTCTGAGACAGACCTTAGGAATATCTAGGAAAAGAAGAAAGTGGAAATACCACTTTATCTGCAGCCAGGGTGTGCCCATGTCTCAGATGCTCTGCACAACAGTGGTCTTGCCAGTGCTCAAGAAGAGCACCAAGGATTTTTAAAAGTCTGGGGTAGTTTCTACACCATGAATAGGGTAGGTATATTCAGCCCTGAGAAGGCAGACGAGGTATAGCTGTGAGCAGGCAAGGAGGAACTGTCTTTCACCGGGTTAAGCTCTTGGGTGTCCTGTTAGAAGGAAACAAGTGGAACTGGTTTCTTTCCACAGTGCTGAACTGAGAAGAGAAAGTCCCTGATGTGGGATATTGAGGTTTGCAAGAATTCTAAAAGGCATACCTTGGAGAAGAAGTCATCAAGGGCTATTAGATGGAGACATCATGTCTGGCTCAAGAAATGTTGATCACTGGAACCTGGGTAAGATTTCAGGAAGAACTGCACATTTTCCCAGTTCTTTCCTCCTTAAGCATAATTTCTTCTTCTTTGTGGCTTTTTTTTCCCCCTTAATTTTGTTCCAAGTTCCTCAGGGAACAAGAAAGAGTGCAATGTGTGGAGCACAGGCTGTCCCAGTTGTAATGCTTTACTGCTCACTGGCAGTAAGTAAGATCAGCTGTGATAGCCCGAGAGGAGGGCAGATTGGCCTGTTTTATAGCCTTCTTTGTCTCTGTGAGGCTCTCAGTATTGCTTGGAATCATTAAAGAAGTGACCCTGAAAAGCTTTGGCACTGCATGAGGCTTGCTGTTGCTTCCTGCATGAGTACTTTCACCATGTGCTTCACATCACAATGGGCTGCACTGCTGCCCCAGGTCTGGAGCAACCAAGGTAGGTGAGGTTTTAATGCAAACACTGAGAGCAGGCATCAGTGACCCCAGAGCAATACCATGAGACAAGGAAGACATCCTGGTCCAGGACACTGGCTGTGCTTCTGGGAGCAAGGACCAAGTGGACCTAGATCCCAACCTGCACCGTGATGTTCACAAAGGCAACACACATGGATGGGTTGAATGAGAAGCCATGATATGTATGATCTGGTACCTGCTCCAGCTGAGCCTCATGTCAGTGGCCAAGTGCAGGTGCAGCCTCCAGTAAACAGAGAATGAGGAAAAGCCTGCAGAGAGTTAGAAAGTCAAACCCCCCCCCCAAAAAAAAAAAGTCTGGTCAAAGCTGGATGGGGAGGAACTGTTCTGGGGGCATGTTAAAGTCAAACTAATTTTCCAAGCAATGGTGACTCATGTTTTCTTGTGACGTTACATACTTCTTAGAGAAGAGATGATTTAAAAAAATTAATTTTCTTGGTATGTCTTGTTAAGCAGACAAAAATAGTGATGTGATGCTAACAAGTGTCTTTGATGCTGGAGCAATATTGAGTTGGCCACTTCTGAAAGAAGAGGGCCTTTTCTAATTATTTGAGTTTTCACTCTGTTAGATAATGAGTTCAGGCAAAGGATACAGTGAGAAAGTGTCTTTATCAGGGGTGTTCACTCCTGTGTTGAAGACACATGTGCAGAAGAATCACACATAGGTATGGGCGAGGGGCAAGGAGTAACTTAAAGCTATTAAATAGAGGATGGAAAGACAAAACAGAAAGGGAGATGTCTTCTTTTCTTGTTTGTTTGTTTTATTTTTGCTTGTTTGTTGGTTTGGTGTTTTTTGTTTCTTTGTTTTCTGTGAAGAGTTTTACTTTGTTTTGACGAAGAGCTGAGTGTGGCCGGCTGTTTTTTTCTGGGGTAAGGAGCTTCCAAGTTTCATTGTCCTGATCAAACCTACCAGGTCCTGGTTGCAAAATGTAGAAACACATTGGTATGGGTTGGCATCTTGGCTGGAGGGGTAAGTGAGAAGTGCATGTGAGTGTGTGGCTGCTGTGAAGAGTGGAGGCACTCTGACAGAAATCATGATGGGGCACAGAAATGAGGCCAGAGGAGACAATGAAGGGTCAGCCACTGTCTATGACAGCTGACAAGACATCCATAACGATAAATTCAATCCAAATTATTATAAGTGGCAGTGAATGATGCCCCTTATCCAACCACGGCGTTGGTCAGTCATTGCAGGCAACCTCACCCATCTGCGCAGGGGGCACTCAACTGCTCACGGGTGGGTTGCTCACCTTCCCACTCTCTTGACCATACCCTGCAGCAAGAGAGAACAGCAGTGCTTCATAATAGAGCGGATCAAGGCAGGACCTTCCTGCAGCCTTCCGCTGCTCCCCAGTGGCGGCTTGGAGAGGCACCACAGGCAGATCCTGAAAGGTGAAGAAGCCCTGACGGGAGATGTGAGGGGGCTGTTGCATCTCTAAGTGAAGGTCCTTATTTCTTTCTCCATCTTCCCTAGATCTCACAGGTAACTCTCAGCAAGCTGGGGAAGAGTAAGCTGACAATGATGTGGGGGAGATGTAATCACAAGCCTAGAGTTTTTTGAGAAGCAAACATTTTTTGGAACCTTTCAGGGCAGTAAACAGTACCTTCTGGGTTTATTTCCCCAAATCAGTGAAAGAGCTCAAAACTGATTCAATTTCCTTATCCTGATAATTCATTTGCTTCTTAAAAAGATCTTTCTCTCCTGTTGTGTTCTGAAACAAAAACCACGAGGGCAAATGTATCAAGTTCCCAACCCCATCTAAGGTGTTGAGAACAGTGTAGCTCTTGTTGTCACTGCCAAGAACAAGAATCGTTTCCTTACTGCATTCATAAAATTAGTCCTCCAAATGGCCTGAATGTTATTCCTTTCAAACCCGTTTTAATTAATGGAAAGAATACTGTGGTAAAGGATGCTGCCACTTCAAGCACCTTGCCAGGTTGCATCACAGCTGGTGCTATTATTTCCTTGTTCTCCACAACAGTGCCCTAGTTTTGTAAACTTGAATTTTTCAAGGCTATTTGGCCTCTGGGAGGTGAGAGGATTTAACCATCCCCAGGTCTCAGTGTTGGTGCCACTCCTGCCTATGATGAGGGTCTTGGAGGCAGGAGGTGTGATTAAAATACCCACCAAGGCAGGTGCTGCCACCACCACTGTTTGCTCTGGGGCTGGAGCTGGGCACATGAGCTGGGCACAAGGGTATAGGTTAGAGGGACATTTAAACAAATGGCAAATGAAAGACAATGTCTGCAGTAATTTGCTATCCCTCTGGCAGAGCCTCTGTCACCAATTTTGCAAGGCTGTTCCAGTCCAGAGTTACTGAGATTACCTGGTATGTCAAGGAGTGTGGGCACCAGACTAGAGCACCACTTGCAAGCCTCATAGAAGTGTTGCAGTCGGTGTGGCTGATGCTCTCAATTGCTATGGGCCAGATCCTGAAACAGGAGTTGTAGTTCTTGGGGGCACAGTATTTAGCCTGTTTGTTCAGGATTTTAAAAGGGATTTTTGTTACCTGGAAAAAGCTTCTGTTTTTGAAACTGCAATTAAAAATACCTTTACTAAAATAGTTTGGAATGCTCTTAGTTCTTACTTCTAGCAACCTAAGCATTCTATGAAGAAAAAGGTGTTTCATGAAATCCAGTTTTTCTGCTGGCATAAACTTTAGTCAACAGATTACAGGCAGTTTAATTTTTAGCACAGCCAAGCCACACAGCACAGAGGCAAGTAGAGCTGTTCTTTCTTTATGGGAACGAGGTTGCAAAAGCTTGATAACTGATGTGAGGGAGTGTGTCCCACTAGTTTTATTTTATTTTTTTAACAGCATGATATCCCTTATCTTTATGAAAAGAGTGATTAAAAGTTACTGGAAAGGAACAGGAATAGTTTAACACTTCTCACACCAATAATGAGAAGAGAATCTGATCAATCATGTAACAAAAAGGATACATGTAATTTTATATGAACAATATAAAATCAATCACTATTTAGTATGAAACTACCTTTGGATATTCGACAAAAAGTTTTTGCTGTACTTGCAATAGTTAAAGGTGCAAATGTTACTTTAGACTTACTGGGATATTCTTCTAAACTTTTTAATAGTTTTTGTATTTTGCATGCTGCAGTTCAAGTGAGCACAGATTTGCTCCCTCTCATTTTGGTGCCAGTCTTCTCCTTGGCTCTCCTTAGCTTTTGGAGGCAGAGATAGGAGAATCTAAATGTCAGTGAGAAAAGGAGACTTGCCTAGTGATGGAAATGCAACGAAAAATTGAAAATATAAAAAAAAATCTCTTCAGAAGTCTGGGGAAAAAACCAACCACTACCCCACCAAGAAGAAGTCACTGTATGTGCATATGAATATAACTATGTACAGTGGGATACTGTCTATACACACATATATTCTTCTATCTATACATGTGTATTTAAAATATTTTGACTTAAAGTAATGTTTCTAAAAAAATCTCCTGCATTTTAAGAGGCTGACCACACCAGGTCCTCTCTGTCACTACTGCCCCAGGTCTCCAAGATAACGCTTGGATGCATTGGGTATTTCTACTGCACCCACTAACTTCAGGACCCTTTTTCACAGTCCCTCTGCTGCCACTTGCCCTTCCCAGACATCTGCTGTGAGGAGTTACTGCTTCAGTGGTGTGGTTACACTGTGGGGGGGAGCCTGTTATCAGGGGAATGCAAAGGCCGTGCTGGAACTACACAAGGACAGGTGGGCAAGGAGAGCCTGCTAGTCTCCCAGGAGCAATGCATGTTGCAACCTCCAGCCCAGAGAAATATTAAGGACTTGCACATACAGCTGGGTAGGCTGCTGTGGCCTGTTCCCAGCCTGAGAAAATGACATGGAAAGCAGGAAAAGGACTGTGCATGCTGGGTAACCCAGGGAGGCAGGAGGGCCCCTTCTGGGGCCTGCCCAAAGTTCTGTCCACTTCTTCTGATCACAGAGGTATTACTCTTGAAAGGGGTGTCCATTTGTTTCCTTCCTTATTTGGTCCTCTCAGTGGTACAGGCTCAGTGCCTGGGTGGAGGCAGTGCTGAATATCTCTCTGTGGGGTGGCAGAGCTACGGGTACAAGACAGATCTCCAGGGAGCTACCACAGATCTTGGTATTTGCCTGAAGGTGTGAGGAAGGCACTGGGGCTTTTTGCAAGGCCTTGGAGGTGCCTTGATACTGTTCTGTCTTTTCCACTCCACCCCCCCGACCACTAGGACCACCTTGCCTGATGTTCCTGCCCCAAAAATGCTTATTATCTTTGGAATCTGCAGACTTGTGTTCCCTGGGGAGTGCCTGGGGAAACCAATTGAACAGGGTTACTGGGGTGCTGCCCAGGGAGGACAGACAGCTGGGTGAATCTGCACTCTGGGCTGCAGCACTGGTAAAGGTGTGTATCAGGGTTGTGCAGCAGTGGAGAGGTTTGATGGGAAGGCTGGAGAGGATGAGTGCACAGCACCCACAGGCCATGAATGTGTTTAGAATACAGACCAACCTTTGGGGCGGATAGACACCAATGCCACCACATGCAGATGGTCGAGAGACAAACCAAAAGTGATGGAGGGGGAGCACAACGGCAGCTTCCCCTGGGCGTGTAGTGAGGGGTCTGCAAACCCCCATGACCATCTCTGAGACTTGGGCGATGCCCCAGCTTTGCCTGGTGGGAGTGGGCTCCTTTCCCAGGCAGTGGCAGGTGCCTTATCCTCTCGCCAGGCTGTTTTCCTCCCTCGGCCGCTGCTCTCGCTCTCCTTGTTGTGCTCCAGCGACTCTTTCCACTGCCCTCAAGGTCGAGGACCGTCGGCGGGCAGCCGGGGGGCTGCGCGCAGCCCCGTGTTTTCGGAGGATGCCTCCGCGCTCAAGGCTGCCGCTGCCCTCCCACACCCGGCGCAGGTGCTGCGGGCCCGGTTCTCACGGCGGTTCTCAAAACAACCCCCGCCCGGCAGGAGGAGACGGGACAGCAGGATGGGCGAACCCGGGGAGCCCCCCGCGCCCCCAGCTCTTGGAGGGCGGCGGGTTCCGAGCGCGCCCGGCCCGGAGCCGCAGCTGCCCCGTCCGAGACAATCGCCCCCCAGGCCCTGTACGGGGGCCCCCCGGGACANNTGGACGGGAGCGCCGCCGGAGCCGGGACCCGCCGCGCCCGTGAGCCGGGACCGAGGGGGGCGGGGGGATAGGTCCCTTCCCCGCCCTGAGGGGCTGCGGTGGGTGCCCGCCGCATCAGGGCTGCTTGCTCATCGCCCCGCGATGGGCTTTGGAGGCCGGGGGGGGGGGAATGTGTCCCTGCCACCTGGGGGGTCCCCGTTCTCCCCACTCCCGGTGATATGTCCCTGCCCTCTGTGGACATCCTTTCCACCCACCCTAATAGCGTAGGGTCCCTGCGCCCTGATGAGCCCTATACCACTGTTTAGAGGGTTTGCGGTGTCCCTGCCTTCCCTAAGCGGGGACGAGAGGTTATAGTTCTCCCCTCAGTCCCGCGGGAGGTCCTGGAGTATCCCTGGCTGAGACGGGTTCCCCCCTCCTCGCGAGGGTGTGCTGGGACCCGTAAGCGGGGAGCTCTAGCGGGGGTGTGTGCAGGTGGATGCCCGGTGCTGCTGCCCCGGCTGATCCCGGTCTGGGCTCCCTCTTGTCCTCAGCGGCCCCCGGCCCCACGTGTGCAGCCTCACGCCAGGCCACCTGCGCTGCCGCCTGCATCCCTGTTCCCTGGCTCTGCGATGGGGAGCAGCAGTGTCCTGACGGGACAGACGAGCAGTGCGGTGAGTGAGGGAACACTGACACCTATCCGCTGTCGTGGAGTGCATTTGAAGGCTGCCCTGCGTCAAGTAATCCTGGTGCTCTAGGGAATGGTGGGACAGGGCAGGGCAGAAGCACCTCGCCCTTTACTGGCTCTGCCTATGTGGCATTCTGCAGGGACATGTGTGCCCCAGAACTCCTTGGGAATATTTGTGGCATGGGAACATATATGGGATCCTATGCTGAGCAAGGCAGCCCCCCATGCTACAGAGCCCCATTGGGGACTGCTGTGGGCCAGCCACTCGGCAGAGCCCTTCAGGCACTGCCAGCTCCCGCTCTGTGCCAGGATGGAGAGGACCCTTGTGGTTCTGCCATAGCAATAGGTCCCAGTGACCATGTGTTGTCCCTGCAGATGTTGCCTGTGGTGGGGACCCTCATGTTTGGCAGTGTGACGATGGCCGGTGTGTTTCTAGCAGCTGGCGTTGTGATGGTGCTGCTGACTGCCTGGATGGCTCTGATGAGCAGGACTGTGGTATGTAGTCTCTGCTGAGGGGCGTGAATGGGGAGGGGCTGGGGATGCAGGGCAGGAGGGTGAGTTCTATGCTGTTTCCTCAGTGTGTGGGACAAAGAAGTTGCAGTGTCCTGGCACCCACCACTGCATCCCACACTGGGAGCTGTGTGATCGGCACCAGGACTGTGAGGATGGCTGGGACGAGGAGGGGTGTCCCCAGCAGCCCTGTCTGCCTGGGCAGTGGCAATGCAGGAACAGGGTGTGCATCATGGCTGAGTGGAAGTGCAATGGGATTGATGACTGTGGCGATTCCTCGGATGAAGATGTCTGTGGTAAGCAAGCACACTGGAAGTTCCTCAGACCTGGGGGACTGCTCCAGGCCATATGTGAAGTAGGGGTACTTTGCTTTCCTGGGCCCTAGCTCACCTTGGGATGGTGGCAAACTTCCCAGGAACTTGTTGATGCTTTGTGGGATGTCCCCATGAGTCTGGGACCCATGATTTCCTCTTTGCCCACTTGGTATTGGTCTGTCCTGCTTACACGAGCTGTGTGTGCCATAGCCCCCTGCCCACTTGGCATGGTGCGGTGTGATGAGGGGAAGTGTATTCTGGAGTCCCTGATGTGCAATGATGAGGATGACTGCTTGGATGGCACTGATGAGCCCAGCACATGTGGTAAGTTGCATATGGCTGCTGGCCACTGCCCATGAGGCTGGGGCCAAGGGGGAGCTGTCTTGCCTCATATCACCCTTCACTGTGTCCCCACAGGTCGGAGCTGCTTTGTACGCAATGGAGGTTGTGCAGAGACATGTGCTGACACACACTGGGGAGTGCAGTGCTCCTGTGGGGCTGGCTGGGTGCTCCAGGCAGATGGCCAGAGCTGTGGTGGTAAGGAGAGATCAGGATGTGCGTACTTCAGACACATGTGGCCTTGACCACTGAGAGCAGGGTCTCCATGGAGCCAGTGCTTCTGTGGGAACACCTGCCTCTGCCCTGCTCCTGCCCATGTGTCACGCCTGACCCCGAAAGGCTATGTCTAGATAATATGCCAACAGCAGCTGGTGTGTTTTGAGGCTGAGGCCCAGGTTCTGGTATCTAGGGAGCCTGCCTGTGGTCCCTGGGGAGCAGTGGCAATGCTGTTTGGGGCAGCTCCTGTGGCAGGTTCCTAACTGCACCTATCCCTGCAGATGTGGATGAGTGCTCTCTGGAGTACAGCCCCTGCAGCCAGCTGTGCAGCAACACCCCAGGCACCTTCAGCTGCACCTGTCTGCAGGGCTATACCCTTCGACATGGCACCGCCTGTGAAGTAACAGGTAGGGTGAGCTGGGAAGCCTGAGCTGGCTGAGGGGCTGGGCAGTGCCCCCATCTAGCCATATCTTTGCTCACCCAGTGGCATTCCTCTCACCCTGACAGACAATGCAACACAGATCCTGGTGGCTGTGGGGCAGGACCTGGCCCTGCTAGATGTACGAACCCAAGCCTACCGGCCCCTGCTCTCCACTGACACCGAACCCCGCGCCCTGATGTATGATCTGCTCCGAGAAACCTACTACTGGCTGACAGAGGATGGCGAGCTCCGTGTTCACTTCCCGGGAAAAGGCACACAGCCCCTATATGCAGGTGGAGAGGAGTGAGGGTGCTGGGTGCTGTAGCAGGGCTGAGATGGGTGCTGAGAGCTGGCCTGCCATCCCAGTCTTGCCTTTCCTGTACAGAGTAAGGGGCAACCTGGGTTTGCCTTGCAGCCTGGAGCAGGCTGTTGTGCCTTAAAACTGATCTGTCTCTGCAGATGCTGGAGAGGTGAACTGCATCTCTGTGGACTGGTTCACAGGGCAGCTGTACTGGGCTAGCAGCCATCCTCCAGCCATCTGTGCAGGGCTGGGTGATGGCCGGGGTTATGTGACAGTGCTAGGGAAGGACATTGCACCAGAGCAGCTGACAGTGCATCCAGCTGCAAGGTGAGGAATGGATGAGCCAGGGTTGGCCCAGGCTGCTGGAATTGTGATGCTGGTGCAGACTGTGTCATGCCTGTTGTTGGGCTGTGACAGCACTGGTATTATGCTGTGAAGTGGTTCCTTAGTGCCTGCCCCCAGGTCCCTGTACTGGGTCAACCGTGGGCAGCGGGGCCGGACAGTCATTGCTGCGGCTGGCATGGATGGCTCCAACCGGCGGGAGCTTACAGTGGTGTCCATGGAGGAGCCTGTGGGGCTGAGCCTGGACCACGTGGCTGGCAGGCTGTATTGGATCAGCGAGTATAAGGAGGTAGGGATGATGGGCAGCAGGGCTCTCCTCCACCAGAGAGATGATGAGGTGGGAGTTGGGAGGGTGGCCTTGGTTCCATTGTGTCTATGGCCAAGCATGGGAGGGAGCAGGGAGTGGTGCCCAGGTCTGCCATGCATCCCTGGACTGAGAGGGGGTGGCACCACCATGAGGTCTGTGACTGTGGGACAGTGTCAGGGCATGGGGATGCCACATGGTCACCACGCCTTGCTTTGTCCCCAGTCCATTGAAACGCTGCGGGTGGATGGCAGCGGGCGCCATTCCTTTCACGCTGTTCTGCGGAGCCACACGGAGCCACTGGGCCTGGCTGTATTTGAGAGCCGGTTCTTCTGGACTGATGGCACAGAGCTGGTGTCAGCCACCTGGGCCTCTCCCCAGGAACATGCAGTGTTGCTCCGTGCCCCTGTCTCAGCTTTCACTGTGCTGCATGCACTGCAGCAGCCTCCCCGTGAGTACCCTGCAGGGTGCTGCACTGCTGCAGGGCTGGTAGCACCCCCACTGCATCTCTGGGTGGTGGGGGAGGCTGTGCTGGGTCCTGGAGCTCACCAGGTTCTGCTCAATAGTTGTCACAGCCTTGTGACAAGGGGTTGTATGGTTGGGACAGAGGGGACGTATGAGCCCATAGCAAAGCTGCCAGGTCCCATTTTTTTGGGTAGAGCACCCTCCTAACTCATGTGACGTTACTACCCTGCCTCCCAGCCCGTATCCAGCCTCAGGACAGTCTGTGGGTTTTAGGGATTGGGAGAGACATTGAAGGTCATGGCTGTCTGAACTTTTTAATGTCCCCTTGCTCCCAGGGGACACTGCTGCATGTGCTCCGGGCCTGTGCAGTCACCTTTGCCTCCTGTCACCTGTGCACCCTCGGGGATACAAGTGTGCCTGCCCAGAGGGTCTCTTCCTCCTGCCTTCGGGGAAGTGCGCAGGTGAGCAGGGTCTGTGAGGCAGACTTAGGGTGCTCTCATACATGCCTGTAGGAGTTGGGGGAGGGCCATAACGGGCTGTGGCTTTGGTGGGGTGAGGTTCCTGGCACACACAAGAGCTCTTATATTTCTGCCTTGGTTCATGCTGGTGACCCTGTCCGGTGCCCCTGGGGCTATGCTAACACACTGCCCTTGTACCCTACAGAGCTGTCCATCGTGTATGCATCAGGGACGGTCATCTCCCTGGTGCATGTGGGTCCTGGAGCACACAGCAAACGGGTGCAGGAGTGGCAGGAGCCCCCCCTCCACCTGCAAGATGTGGACTGGCAGAGGTCAGTGCTCTATGGGACGGATGACCATGGGACACTGCTGCGTATCGTGGGGCACCCTGGCAGGAGAGAGGCCATTGTGACTGGGACACCAGGTGAGACCCTATGGGGTGATAGAAGGCATATTCCCCTTCCTGATGTTCCCTAAGTCCTGAGGATCTCCTGGGTGCAGAGCACAGTAGTCTCATGGTGTGCCAGTACTGGGCTGTGTTCAGGAAGTGGGCAGTTGTGCCCTGGGTTTTAGGGGCTGGGGGCATCCAGGGGAAGAGCAGGGTCATGGGACAGCCTCTTTACTTCTCGTCTGCCTGCTCTTGCCAAGTCTGCTCTGCCCGTGTGGACATCCGCTCGGGGGACCTGTACTGGCTCGCATGTAACCGGAGGGACGTCGGGGTGATCCGGACGTCTGACATGTCCCTGCGCATCGTGCACCGTGCTCGCAGCAGCATCCAGCACTTCTTCTTGGACTGGCAGCGGGGTGCTCTGTACTGGCTAGCACGTGGGCAGCCTCTGCAGCAGCTGAGCCTGGCTGGAGGTGCTCCGTGGGATGCCTGGAATGAGACGTGGCCTGGAGACCTGCCCGCAGCCATGGATAGCAGAGCCTTCAGCGTGCTCTGGAGTTCAACCCTTGGTGAGCCCTGGTGGTATCTGGAGCAGGGAGTGTAGGTGGTGGATATAGACAGGAGTGATCACCCTACATACAGCAGGTGCCTGACTGGGTAGTGGGATGCTCATGGGGCAGACTCTCTCCCATGTCTGAGCCCCTGGCCTCAGTCGTGAGATCCCTGCCCTAGCTGTGGGTTGTGGGGGCACAAGGTGGGCCACAAGGGGTTGCCTGCAGGCCCCAGGTCCTATGTCCTTCCATCCCTCTGCCTCACAGGCCTGCAGGCACTGAGTCTGACCAAGCAGCAAGCAGTCACCCTGGCACCCAGCTGGTCCCATGGCCTTGTGGCCGCCTTTGAGCCATACCTGGTGTCAGCAAATGAGACAGCTCTGCTACTGTGGGACCGGAGGACACTGGACCTTGTGCTGTCCATGCCAGCAGCAGGTGTGCAGGGAGTAGTGGCCTTCGTGAGCTCGGATCTGCAGGCTGGTAAGAGCAGCCATGGCTCTGTGCCTGGCATGGGGGCTGTATCTGACAGGGCTGGGTGGCCCATGCTGCTCCAAGCTGGAGCAGGGTGCCTGGCTGCTGGTGGCCATGTGGGATGCTCTGGGAAGTGCCCAGAGTGTGGGGAGGGCACAGCCCCAAATCCCAAATCTTTTGCCAGTGCCACCAAGCCCTGCCCTGCCACTCTCTACACCTGTGACCACCACTATGAGAACAACCACAAGCACCACTGCTGCTCATCCCATCACCTCCACCATGAGACCTATGCCAAGCAAGACCACCACTGTGCTCACCACTACTCCTGCACCAACCAGCAAGGCCTCCACCACCAGCCCGTCCTCACCTATCACCACCAGCCAGTCCACATCAACGAAGACCACCCCCACACCAACCACTGCCCAGACCACACCAATGAAGACCATCACTGTGCAGCCAGCCACCACCAGCACCACTGCCAGCACCAGCACTACCACTACCACTTGGGCTTTGCCAACTAGGGCCATCGCCCCACGGCCAACTAATACCACCCAGCACCCAACCAGTTCTTCACGGGTGGTGCTGCCTACTCCACCCCTCCTGTCCAGCCCTGCTCACCCCCTGACCCCAGTCATCCATCTGTCCTGTCCTCGCACACATGTGCCCTGCCGTGATGGCACTGAGTGTGTAGCCCAGGAGTACATGTGCGATGGGGAGAAAGACTGTGTAGATGGCTCTGATGAGGATGGATGTGCCCATATCTGCAACACCCCAGGTAGGAGCCATTCTTCAGATCCTGTGCAGCTGGGTTACCCTGTGTCAGGTCTTCTGGCTGCTTCCTGGTGGGGCTGGTGGGATGGGGCCCTGGGAAAGTGTGAATGTGTCCTGAGCTCTGATGCTCTGTGGCACACTATTTCCTTCCAAGTTTGGCACTGGGCTGAAGGTGCTGCCAGAAGGACATAGGGTCCCACTCCTCACGGTGACCTAGATGTGGCTGAGCTGAGACTGCCTCAGTCACCTTTCTCAGGACCTAGGCTGCTGGGGAGGCACTGGCTATGAGGGACCAAGCCCTGTCACTGTAGTGTGTGGCATTTCTTGGGCACTGGGGAGCTAGCACAGGATCTGGGCACCCTGGCTGCCTTCTGCAAGCAGTGCAAGGCCCCTTGTCTCCCCAGGGGCCTTCCACTGTGCAAGCGGAGCCATATGCATTGAGGTGGGAGAGCGCTGTGATGGGGTGCCCCAGTGCCCCGACGCCTCAGATGAGACAGGCTGCTGGAGCCCCACACAGGAGTGTGCCCTGCGCTGTGATGCTGCCACCCGCTGCATCCCCAAGAGCTGGCTGTGTGATGGCCATGCTGACTGCCTGGACCACACTGACGAGCAGAACTGTGGTGAGACCCTGAGGCTGGATGGAACAGGGGCTTCTGGGGTTGCCTGCCCCCCAGGTGGATGCACAAGTTTTCCTGTGGATCCAGGAGCAGGCACTGACTGAGGCAACCTGCTGAGTGGCTGGAGAGTCCACACCCTGCTCAGTGCCATGTCTACAGTGGTGGGATGGGGATGAGGACAGGGATGGGGACCATGCCCAGGCTCAACCCTGGCCCTGCCCACAGTGCTGAAGGAGTGTGGCCCAGCCGAGTTCCCCTGCAAGAGTGGGCAGTGCGTGGCCCTGGCCCTGCACTGCGATGGTGACCGTGACTGCCAGGACGGCTCAGATGAGGAGGACTGTGCTGTGCCCCCGCCGCTGCTCTGCCGTGCGGGTGAGGTGACGTGTTCTCACAGTGGGGAGTGTGTGCCAGAGGCCTGGCGCTGTGATGGCACTGCTGACTGCGGGGATGGCACAGACGAGCAGGTGAGTGCAGTGGTGGGGCACAGCCTGTCCCTGCTTGTGCCCAGGAGGGCTGGTAGCCTGTTCACCTTCTGCCCTTGCAGGGCTGTCCTTGGGAGGAAGGGCTGTGCGGGGACCGACAGTGGGGCTGCTCCCACGGCCGTGAGTGCATCCCTGATGTCTGGCACTGTGATGGAGAGACTGACTGCAGAGATGGCAGCGATGAGGCTGGCTGTGAGCAACACCCTGATTTTATCCCCTCTGTGTCTTACCCAGGGGCAGCTGGTGGGTGCCCAGCACAGAGGGAGACACATATGTGTCTGTGCAGAGGTAGAAGGCTCCATGTGCTGGTTGCCTATTCCCAGTACCTGTGGTGGCTCCAGGCCCCAGGTAGCTGTTGTCCCTGTAGGGTTGGTGACCTTTGAATTAATACAGCCTAAAGCCAGGCTACTGAAACAGCTCTGAATGTGGCTGCATTGAACTCTGGGCAGCTAAATCTGACCCAGATGAGCAAAAGGAGCTGGTGGATGAGGCTTAGGGCAGCCTTCCCCACATGTCCCTGCAGGCCAGCCTGCTCCCTGCCAGAGTCATGAGTACCCCTGTGGGCGAGGGGCCTGCCTGAATGCATCCTTGGTGTGCGACAGCCAGCAGGACTGCGTGGATGGCTCGGATGAGGGGGGGAACTGCTCTGTGCACTGCCAGCGGTCCTGTGCTCATCTCTGCTACCCCTCGCCCCAGGGCCCTGTGAGTGCCAGCAGCCCTGGGCCAGGGACTTGTCATGCCATGATGCCCTGGGCCAGATGTGGGAGGGAGCCTCGTGTCCCCAGATGGGGAAGCTGATGGTTTCTTTCCCCACAGCGGTGCTGGTGTGGCCCAGGCTATCGTCTTGCTGAGGATGGTCTGTCCTGCACGGACATAGACGAGTGCACGGAGTGGGGTGAGGAAGCCTGCAGCCAGATGTGCCTCAATGCCCCAGGGTCCTACAGCTGTGGCTGCCTCCCTGGCTACCTGCTGGAGCCTGATGGCCATGTCTGCAAACTCACTGGTAAGTCATGGGATAGCCAAGCAGTGCTGAGGGCCTCTGGCCCCCTAGGGTACACCAGGAGCCAGTGGGTACCTGTCCTGCTGTGCCTGCTGCCCACAGGAAGGCTTGTGGTCCCTGTCTCCTCTGCCACATTGCCTGCCAGGCCCCACTCAGTTGTGAGCTGATGTTTGCCAGCCCATAGCTGGTCAGAAAATCCATCTGTACTATCTGAGAACATTCTGTGTGGTAGGGCTGAGTCTCAGAAGGCTCCAGTGTCTGCAAGTCCTGTATTCCTTGCCTGCATGTGCTGGGCCCTAGTGCTAAGCAGGGTGGCTCTGTGTTGCTCCAGGACCAGAGCCCGTGTTGCTGGTGGCTGTGCAGTCAGAGGTGTTCTCCTATGGCCTGCGGAGCGGGCGTGAGGAGGTGCTGCTGGCTGCTGACAAGGATCGTGTTGTCTTCTCACTTGATTATGACTTGGTGGAGAGGAAAGTCTTCTGGATGGATCTGGCCACAGAGACCATTCGCTGGCAGGATCTCAGCTTGGGCAAGAAAGGCACACTGGTGAAAGGTGGGCTGTGACAGGGTTAGCAGGGCTGGCCTCTCTGTGACTGTGCAATCTCCAGGTTGCAGTGGGGTGCCAGACTGTGTCCCCTTGTGTGGGGAGGTGCTAGTTGGGAGAAAGAGTGGGAGGAGCCAGAGCTCCTGGGCTGGAGAGTACCTGGGCTGGGAGCATTGTGCCAGGGGGCCATGCAGCTGTCACCCCACAGATGCTGACTCTTGGACGCATTGCAGGTGTGAGATCAGACTGTATAGCAGTGGACTGGCTTGGGAGGAACCTATACTGGACAGATGGTGCAGCAGGGCAGGTACTGGCCACTCCTTTGGGGGCTGCCTGGCAAGGGATACCAGAGTACACTGTGGTGGTGGATGGAGACCTTGACCAGCCCCATTCGCTGGTGCTCCAGCCTCTAGCAGGGTAAGTCCAGGACAAGGAGACATGGGGACCTACTTGCCATCCCTGCCCTGCCCCATTTTCCTCCATGGAGGCAGGTGACAGACTAGGGCGGGGATGGGATGGCCTCACCTGGGTGCTGTCAAGGCTGTGTGACTGGGGAAGAAAGACCCAGGCACCTGACCCTGCCCTTCATGGAGCTCTCAGCACATCCTTGATGGGATGGGAAGCTACCTGGTGTTTTTCTGGGCTGCCTTGTTACTGGGACGATGCTGGGTCCAGTCCATGGAACAGCACCTCTCTTCCCTCTAGGCTGCTATATTGGTCAGAGGTGGGGAGCCACCCACGGCTGATGGAGTCCACTATGGATGGGAGTCGGCAGCATGTGCTGCTGGCCCAGGGGCTGGGCTGGCCCACAGCACTAGCCCTTGACCTCCCTACCCAGAGGATCTTCTGGCTGGATGAGAAGCTGGGCAGTGTCAGTTCTGCACGTCTGGATGGCACCAATGTGAAGGTGTGTTGTGGGGCACTGGTGATGGGGCCCTGACGAGGACTGGGGTGGGCACTCACAGCCTCTCTGACAGGTGCTGAAGCTGGGCTGGGTCCAGAGTCCCTTTGCAGCAGCTGTGTGTGAGGGGCAGCTCTACTGGTCAGAGAGGAAGACATGGTCTGTGCAGCAGGTGGACAAGGCCAGTGGCAAGAACAGAACTGTGCTGCTCAAGCGACACGGGCAGCCCCATGGTCTCCAGGTACCTACTTGGGGAGCCTCAAACCCTGCTGTTCCAGCTCTGCTGGGTCTTCCAACCTGCATGGCCCTGTTGTCCTCTAAGTGCAGAGGCCCTGGGAGCTGTACCCCCCATCCCAGTGGTCCTTGGGCAGCAGTCCCTGTGGCCAAGTGTCACTTGTCCCCTTGGAACACCTCTACTTCACCAACCTGCCCCTAGCTGGGCTTTGTGTGGGCCTTGGGAGCATGACATGGTGTCAGACACGCTCAGCTCTGCTGGTGGGTGCCGACAGGGCTGTGAGGCTGAGCCTGCCCTTCCCACAGGTGATGCACCCGGCCCTACGTCCCACAGCTCCTAACCCGTGTGAGGTGCGTGGCTGCTCCCACTTGTGCCTGCTGAGTGCCAGGCGCACTGGGCAGTGCCGGTGCCCTGCCAGGCTGATGCTGGCTGACGATGAGACAACCTGCCTGCCCCTCCATGATTCAGCCTTTGCCCTCCTGGTGTCACCAGCAGCTGTGGCACAGGTACCATCCCCTGGAGCCAACCCTAGGGGTCCTAGGTGCTGTCAGTGGGGAGGGGTCCCCATCTCAGTGCTGCCTTCTTCCTCCAGGTCTACTTGAAGGACCTGCCTGCAACATCTGGATCCCAAGGGCTTCCCCCACACCGGGCCCTGCCCTTGGCCAAGGTGGGCCGCCTGACAGCCATTGACTATGCAGTGAAAGACAAGAGTTTGTACTTTGCAGAGGCGGGAGGCAACTCTATCAGACTACTGCGCCTGAAGGACTGGGGACGGCTGTCTTGGAAGAAGGCAGTAGCTGTGGAGGGCACGGTGACATCCCTGGCCTTGGACTGGCTGAGTGGAAACCTGTACTGGATTGGGGGGCAGCTGCCCAGCATCCACGTGGCAGCTCCTGGGGGACGGTGGGCTCTGGCACTACTCAGTGAGGGGTTGCAGGGTGCTGCCTGGCTGGCACTGTGCCCTCGTGCCTCCACCATGTGTTTTGTCACAGCAGCTGGCCACCATGGGCCTGGTGCCACAGTGGAGTGTGCGGCCATGGATGGCACTGGCCGCAGAGTGATCTGGAGGAGGGCCCGGACTCCCACTGGCCTTGCCTTTGGAGGTGCTGGCACCAGGCTGTACTGGGCAGACCACGGTGAGTGTGGACTCAGCCAGGGCACTGCTGGAGGTGGCAGTGGTGCAGGCACTCAGTCCGCAAGGTACAGCCCTGAGCTCAGGGCAGCCTGCAGCCTTCTGTGCCTCCACACTGATGTCTTTCCATCCGCCCTGCAGAGAGAGGTACCATCAACAGTGTCGAGCTGGATGGATCCCGCTTTCGGGTGGTGAGGGAAGGACTGCATGGTCTCTCATTCTTTGCCATAGGAGAAGGATTTCTGCTCTGGAGCACAACTTCAAACAATGGTGGGTCCATTTTCTGTACTTTGCCCAGCTCCTCCCACGGCACGGGGATACAGGGGTTTCTGCCTGTGCTTTCTGCACCTGTGAGGTGCAGGCTGCCCCTCTGTGGAGTGAAGGGCAGGCTAGGGGGACCCCCACCTCCCATCCCAGGCACTGTTATAGGAGGAGGTGGAGCAGTACTGACCCCATGTGTCTCCAGGCTCCAGCAAGATCTGGCACAGCCGGCTAGAGCAGGCCAAGAGCTGGTGGTTCCCGATGGAGCAGGAGTTGGTAGCCCTGAGGATTTACAGCCATTTCTCACAGGAAGGTGGGTCTGGGACTGCTGTAGCCTGGGGCATCTGTGGGGTTGAGCCGTGGTCCGAGGTGTCCACGCTAACCTGTGCTGTTTTGGCAGGCACCAATGGCTGTGCAAAGAGCAATGGGGGCTGTGCCCAGCTCTGCCTGCCCAACCCTGCAGGGCGGCAGTGTCGCTGCTCTCCTGGCTACCACCTGGTGCGTGGGGCAGCATGTGCGCCAGCACTGCCCTGTTCTGCCCCGCTCCAGGCTTGCCCTGACCTCCAGAGGTGCATCTCTGCAGAGCAGGTCTGTGACGGGCGCCCTGACTGCGCTGACGGCTCTGATGAGTCTGACTGTGAGTGCCTGCCCACAGCCAAGGCGTGTAGCCTGGCCAGTCTCCCACAGTTTGGAAAGGGGGACTTACCCGGGTCTCTGCTGTTCTATGCCCCTCCTTCCAGGTCCCTCCGTGGAGGTGAGGACGCAGGTCCCCTCAGTGTCACCATCAGGAACGTCCCATGTGGAAGAACAGAAACCAGCCTCATCCACAATTGCACCCCAGCCTCAGCACCACAGCCCCAGCCTGCCCGCAGCCCCCGGCCCCCGGGAGCATGGAGAGCCCTTCCTGGTACCTCCCAGCACTGACGAGGTGCTGGGGGCTGTGCCATGCAGCAGCGAGACATGCAACCTGCGTGGGGACTGCACCATCGAGGCTGGGCGAGTGACGTGCCACTGTGCCCTGGGCTATCGTGGCGACTACTGTGAGGAGGCAGAGGTGCAGCCCCTTGCAGGACCCATCGCCCTGGGGGTGGCCGTGCTCCTGCTGCTTGCTGCTGCTGCTATGGGGGCCCTGGGCTACATGCGGAGACGGGACAGGCGGAGGAGGTGAGCTCTGGGGCTGGGCTGGGCCAGGCACAGCTAGGGATAGAGAGGGACAGGGTCTCCTTGCCCAGGGACAGTGTGGTGTCCTGGGCTATATGGAAAGCACTGATCACCCCAGCAGGGTATTACCAGAGTTGTGGCAGGACCTTGGGATCTGCCCCATCTCTAGGAGACAGTCATGCCATTCTTAGTGTAGGTTTTTTTATCTCCACAGGACTTCAAGCACTGCTTCCACCAGGGTGCTGACCTTGTACCACCGTGAAAGTGATCCTGAGGAAGAGGATGAGGAAGAGGAGGAAGAGGTCCCCCCCAAGAGTGATACCTTTGTGAATGAAGCTTACGATGGGAAAGAGGTGAGTAGCATCTGGAGCAGGCCCTGGTAGGGACCCCTCTGCCATTCTGGAGTGCCCCAAGGCTCAGTACTGGCATGGTGCCCACTCCTGAGGCAAGCTCTGCCCTCCTGATGGAGAGAAGCAAGTCGCGGGGTGCCTGGAGTCTGAAAGGGCTCCTGTACAGCTCTGCCTGTGGCTGGATCCCCTTGTGCTAAGGTGTGGGGTGGGCTCAAAGGGGCTGACTCAGACTCACTCCTCATGCACCCACCTGTCATCCCTGTAGGAGCTGCCAGCCCTGCTGAGGAAGGGACCATCTCACCTCAACACTGTAATTTCATAAAGCAATATTGTATAGCATCTCTCGTGCCACTGTGGTTTGTGTGGCAGCTGGGGAGGGGAGGTTGGTTTACTCTTTCCAGATGGCTAAGTTCTAGGGAACATGAGTCCACAGGAAAAAGGTGTGGGAGGTTTATCAGGAAGGTTCCAATCCCAACACACTCTGAGCCACCTGAATCTGATCCCCTGTTGCAGAGTGCATCCTGTACCATCCCTTAACCACACTAAGAGCATCTTGAACCAATGTCTCTCTGCAGCAAGGCTTAGCTTGCTGACCAGGGTGCTTTGGGCTCACCTGGGATAGAAATTTGGCCAAAAAGCTCTGCAAGGAAGGTGGCTTGGTTCTTATCACATGGTGCTGAACAGAATTTTATAGTCCAGTTGTGACCTCCTGAGTGTCCCTTACAAACCAGTGAGACCAGTTTTACCACTTCACACCAAGGTAATACTGAAAAAGGAAATATATGCTATTTTTTTTTCCTCTGTGATCCCTTTTTTTTTCCCCACCTTGAAGTGGCTGTGCTCAAGGAAAGAGAAACCTCTTCCAGAGCTGATTTTGTCCATGGAGAAAAAGCCCTTCGTGAAGGTACTCTAAAAGCTACCTGAACCCTTTTATAGACTTTTCCTCCATACTTCAGACAAAGCATAGGAAAGCTGGGTTAGCTGTGCCCATTGGCTCTCAGCCCAGCCTGCCTGGCAGAAAGCCCATAACCATCCCACAGTACAGACCCATCCCTTTGCATTTATTTTGCTGTTTGCACAGTCCCGAGTTGAGCAGAGACATGTGGGAGGTGTTCCCCTCCCCTACTCCGTCCTGAAGGCTACATGGTGCTAACCTATGCCTTGCTCACATGGGAACACCAAAGCTGCCTCTGCCCAAGCTGCTGTGCAGGAGAATGAGTTAAAAGCTGCATGGAGAGACTTAGAGCCATATCTGGCCCTCAACCCAGAATGACTTTGGCACAGTTGTAGGACCTGGAGTACGGCAGGCTTTCGAGAAAGTTGCAGAGATCCAAGCCAGGTCCTTGGTCTTGTTTTCAGCTTGTTCGGAGGTGCCCCAGGAGAGGGGCATGGCTTGTAGGGGCAGAAGCCAGCACTGCTCTCAGCACCAGGCAGGCAGCTGTCCCAGTGCTGGGACTACAAGTCCGAGTCACAAGGTAGCGTGCTTCTCCAGTGCTGTCCATCTTGCTCATCCTCCAGCACGTCCCACGGATTGCTGTAAGCCTCAGTGGTGGAGCATGGCCCAGCATCCAGCACAGGGCTGGGGGGCAGTTTGGGGGCCCTGCGCTCTTTGCAGCAATGGTGGAAGCTGAGGGTGAGGGCCAGCCCCCCTAAGATCTCTAGACAGCTTCCCAAGTAGCTCAGCACCAAGCTGTAGCCTACAACCAGCGTGCTGCCAGATGGTGAGGGCAGTGCCCACAGCTCATGGGTGTACCAGGAACTGGGCACAAGGCTCATCAGCCCTGAGAAAAACAGCACCAGCCCTGCCACTCCGGCCAGCAGATGCCGTGGCTCGTGCTGCCAGCAGCGAACCCCGAGGGCAGCCACCACCAAGCCCAGGAGGGTGAGCACCAGAGAGGAAGGCATCAGCCCTTGGGCCACTCGCACGGGTACCTGCTCAAAGTAGCCCAGCTCGTCAGCCTGCCCACAGAGGCGGTCATGGGTGCTCTGCCTCTCCCTGCATATGTCCCAGATGCCCTGCTCCAAGACGACGTCCATGGACTGGTCAGGTATGAGGCTCACCTGCCTCCAGCTGGGTGCCAGCGTGCCCGTGAGCGTCAGCAGGAGCCCACAGGGGCACAGCACGAGTCCCACGATCATCGCCGTCGGCGTCCGCATGCTGCGGAGGTGGGCGGAGCGGGCTCCTGCTCGCCCGAGGTCCGCGGGAGCTGTGGCACCGGTGCCGCAGGGCTGCTCCTGCAGGCAAGAGGGGGAATCCCGGGACGGGACAGGGCGACCGCAGCCCTGCTGGTCCCTACGGGCTCCCGCGCCCTGGAAGGCGGTGCCGCCCCGGCCCTGCCCGGGCCGTGGGGAGGTGNGGCAGGGCTGGATCGACAGCCGCCGCGGGCGGCAGCGCCTTCGAGCGGCGCGGGAGCCCATAGGGACCAGCAAAGCTCCGGCCCCCTTGTCCCGTCGCAGGTGGTGGGACGGGGACGCGGGGGGCGGTCGGCCGTCCCTGAGCTGCTGGGGCGGCCCAGCACCCTATTACAAATCGCTTCGTTAACTGGATGCGAGCTTATTTTGGTATTATATGAATTAATTTATGAGAATAATTAATTAAGATTAAATGCTAGGAGACTCATAGTTGGTGACTGGCCCAGGAGACCTCCCCATCTCCCTGTTCTTCGGGAAGGGCTCCTGAGCTTGGCCCTGCTCCTCCCTTCCCAGGCTGCACTCAGAGGGCACCTGCAGACGCAGCAGGCTGGTTCTCGGCGGGAGAAGTCCCTGGGATGTCCACTGAGACAAGTGTGGAAAGACACTACACTTAAGAAACCCTGCGTGGGGATTTGAGCCCTAAAAAGCCTTGTGCCTCTGCCAAGTTTCACCGAATCTCTGCCAGCCATGCTGAGCCCGGAAGAGGGCAGCATCCTCTATGGATCAATCTGGGATGACCAACGGCAGCTGAGTTGGAGAGCTCGCTGGCTATTCCCTGAGTACCATGAAACTCTTCTGCTCAGGCTAGGGTGACAGATTTTGGGGATGTATTGTGGAGCTGTTGTCACTGGATCTCAGTCCAGCTGGAAGATTGAGGTGGGTTGAACTCATCCAGAGGCTCATGTCCCCAGCCACATCTTCAGGGCAGCAATACTGACAGCCAGCTGTGTGTAGCTCCAGAACAGGAACACCTAGTTTTGTTGTATGTAGCTAATTTGCTAAAATTTGGCACTCCTCAACTGAGAAACTAAGCTAGGGGTTGCTGATTGCTTTCCCGTGCTATTAACTTTTTTAACTTTTACCCCACTTCAGCCACTGATTCTGTGCCAAGACATTCATTACTGCCCTAGGAGCTGTGGGCCCAGTAACAGACCAAATGCTGTCTGCCTGATGTGTTGCCCAAGGCTGCCTTCTGCTGTGAGACCCCACCCCCGGAAGGAACAGGCACTAAAAGCCTGAAACCTTCTACTCCTGACTCTGTCAGGAGGCCTTTCCATTTGAACACAAAGTGGAGGTTTGGTGTGGGAAGACATAGTCCTCCTTGGGGCAGAAGGAGGCAGAGGGAATGGGCTGGTAGGGAACTGGGTGGCATGGTGAGCCTGGGTGCCATGGATGAGGGCCTGTCACTGCCATTTGGCTCCTCCTGAGACCAGGAGACCACCCCTGGGATTTCCAGCAGCAAGTAGAAGCTGAGTGCCAGGAGTGTCGCAATTATGCACAACCAGGGCAGTTTTACCAGCCTGGTCCTTTCCAATTTATTAATAATGCCCAGGAGGATGCATCTGCCTTTGGGCTGGTGTCCAGGCTCCTGACTGTGGGGCAATGATAAGCAGATTAGGTGATGTGGCCCTGGTGTTGGATGACCTGCCCTGAGTAAACTTGGGGAAGGAAATGGGATTAACAGAGCTGTTTCCCCTTGCCACAAAGTTATAGATTGTTCACTTCTTCCCTTTTGCTTTCTAATGAGGTGGTATGAAAAGCGATTCAAAGCAGTGCCTGGCCCTTTCCAAACTCTGGGGAAGCATTTAAAGCCATCTGGTCTCAGAGATAAAATAGTCTGGCTGAAACTGCCTTCCTTCCCACATTGCCCTAGCTGCTGAGTGGGAAAAGCCACCTTACTTTGTGTTTCCTACTTCTCCAAGGCTGTGACTTAGTTTTTCCTACATTGTCATAATCATCTCTTTAAGAACATGATGGAAACTTTATCCAGGCCTGGTCAACTTGGCTTGCATATTATTATTATTATTATTATTGTTTTCAATACCCCTTTGTAAATTGGAGGAGCAGCAGAACTCCTCGAGCTAATTGGAACTGGAAAAGATCCAGAGCAGAATGGTCAGAACTTGAGTTGGATTGCAAAGGGAAAAAACCAAAATCCATGATGGGTTATTTAGTGTCAAGTTTGTGCTTCCAGCCTCAGACACCCTGCATCATTGAAGGCTGGGAATGCATTAAGGAAAACATTGCTATGTTCAGCCTGTTCCCTGCCTTCCTTGCTGTCTGCTTCCAGCCATTGGTAGCGAAAGCACCCCAGACTGAATATGTGCTAGTGTCTTTTAGGTGACAGTGGTTCAAGGTAGGATCAACATCGATAGAACTAGTGGCTTTTGGGGTATACTATTATCACACCAACTGAGCAGAGTTTGTCTGATACCAGAAATGGCCACAGCTGCAGAACACATGCACACAACAATTTCCAAAGCTTCCTATGTGACCCATAGTCTGATTAGACTCACAAGTCCAGATGAGCTTTCAAAATGTGACCTTGGAGAGAAGAGCTTCCCAGCACAAAGGTAATTCTGCCCCTACACTGTTAGCTGAGATCGTAGCACTGAGGCTTGAGGGCAGTGGGGGGAGAGATTTTTTCAAAGAGATTACTCTGACTCCCTCCCCTTCAGAGCTGCAGGAGCAGGATCCTCAGCAGCAGCAGGATCTTTCAGCATCCTGTTTGCTGTGTGGGGAAGAGTTGGGGCCAGGACTGTTTAGCAGAAACATGCAGTTGGTTGTTCCTGTTTACAGCCCACTGACCCTGGAGCTTCGTCTGTGTTGCATACGGCAAGATCCCTGCCATGCCACCACACTGCCTGCATACCATACAAGTTGTATTGTACCTGACCACTTCTTGGGTTCAAAGTGGGCTCAGCCCATGCTGGATGCCAAGTCACAAGGCTGTCAGGTCTGCTGACATGGCAAATGGCAACATATACTGTGCCTCCCTGGGATGCCCTATGACTGGCAGATACCCAGCAGACACAACACTTGACCCTGGCTATGTATCCTTCATTTTCTCTCTTACCTTAAGGGAATTTGCTTTGCAGAGCTTGGCAGGCCCCCCTGTCTTGCCTGATGCTGTAGATGGAAACCGGCTGGGAACAGCGCGTGGGAGCACTTAGGGGGTTGCAACTTCCTCTGGTCTAGACACTTATGTAGCTCCACTATCCATCTGTGTTTGCCTTTCAGTTGAAATTCTTAATCCCTGAAGGCTGTGAGCAAAGCAGGATGGCTCAAACAGCCTATGCTGAGATTTTTATCACTAGACCTGGTTGTCTAAGCCTCTCCTCATTCTCCATCCCACAGGAAAGTCTCATTAGGCAGGTGTCTGGTTGAAGGATTTTGTTCTGACCATTCTATTTTGCTGTTTTTTCTTCTAGCATTTGGAGTGGGGCAGTTTCTGAGAGTGCAAAATGAGGGCTTCACATTGACGACTTCTTGCTCTCAAGCCACATCCCAGGTAGCAGGTGAGTGCAACTGGAATATGCTCTGCATTGTGCAAACATCTGCAATTACAGTGGGCTTCTCTCAGCCCAGCTCCTAGCTTCCTCCCTGGACACACACACACACACTGTTGTCTCTGTGCCTGCTGGGAGGCCAAGGATGAGCCCCCAGGGAAGACAGGGTCAGTGATCGCCCTTGCTCGCTGAGCGTGGAAGAGAGATCTGTTTGTCCTCCCCAGTGCACAGACAGCAGTGGTCAGCACCCAGCAAGCAGCTCCATGCCCCAGCAATCTAGCCTTCATGGTGTGACTTTCACAGATTTATTATCCTTCCACTTGCCCATTTACCTGCCACTCTCCAGACTGGCCATGGTGGTGACAGCAGCCCCAAGGGTACACTCTCAATGGGTTATCAGAGAGCAGGGGATGTGTTGGGCATTCAAAGGCTTGCAAGCCTCCATGCTGGCAGGTCTCACTCTGGGGCTGTGACCCACCAGTGGCTTATCATACTCAGGCCTGAGGCCAGAGCAGTTTTGGCTATGCCTCCTGCTCAAAACTCAGCGTGCGGGAGCTGCAGTTTGGGGTCAGCCTCCCGTAACGCCTGCAGGGAGCAGTAAATCCATCAATGAGTGTTGAAGCTGTTCCTGCTTTCTTTCTGCAGCCCAGCTGTGAATTTGAACATTATTCAGACTGGATCCTGGGAATGAGTTGCTGAAAGCCTTATTAGCTGCCCCCCAGGTATTCACTCATCTGTTAAAATCCCTCACTTTCTAAACTGCTGCACTTTGACTTGCCAGATTGCCCAGTGCATTTCACTTTGGAGAATGATACAAAAAGCATTTTTGCAGTTATGTCTATTTTTGTCTGACTCAATCCTGAAATGGTTGAGAGTATTTTGGACGTGAAGCCCTTGTGCTGGATTTTGGAGGTGCAGCCCTTTTCAGACAGGGAGAAGAGAGCAATTAAAGCTGTGTCTGGCTGTGGAAACTGCATGTTTGTCCAGTTCCTGGGCCACAGATCCTGTGAGAAAAAGGGTATAGCATGTTGCAACTGGTAAGGCAAAAGAAGTGCCTCATGATGGGGTTCATCTAGTTATTGTAAATGTGACTCATCTGCATGTACTTTGATCTTCCATTGGGCTGAAAGGCCTGAAACCAAAGCACAGATGGCTTGTGAATGTGCCTTTACATATTTACTAGAAGTCTGGTCAGCTTTGTGGGCCAAACCACTGGATGTATGGCTAAGGCCACAGGAGAAAAGACCTGCTTAAACCTTTCCTCTTGAGAAAGCCCTGTGTGGAAGATAGCTGTGTCCCATGCCTGTTTTGGGGACTAAGAAATCATGAGATATCTAGTCTTATGGGAATTTTATTCTAATAGTTTTGGATGGAGGGATAGTTATTTCATAGATTTACAGAATGTTTTGGGTTGGAAGAAACCTTTAAGGACCATTTAGTTTCAATCCCCTTCCCCTCTGCCATGGGCAGGGATGTCTTGCATCAGACCAGGTTGCTCAAAGTCCCATCCAACTTAGCCTTCAACACTTTCAGGGATGGGGCATCCACAAGTTCTCGGGGCAACCTGTTCCAGTGACTCGCCACCCTCGCAGTACAGAGTCATAGAATCACATAATATCCTGAGTTGGAAGGTACCCACAAGGATCATCAAAATCCAATTCCTGGCCCTGCACAGGACCACCCCAAGAATCACACCATGTGCCTGAGAGCATTGTCCAAATGTTCCTTTAAACTCTGGCCAGCTTGGTGCTGTGACTGCTTCCCTGTAAATAATTTCTTGCTAATATCTAATCTAAACCCACCCTCTTTCAGTTTAAAGTAATTACTCCTTATTCTACCACTGTATGCTCTTGTTAAAAGTCCCTCTCCAGCTTCCTTGTAGGCTCCCTTTAGGTGGTGGAAGGCTGCTATAAGGTTTCCTTGGATTTTTCTCTTCTCCAGACTGAACAACCCCAGCTCTCTCAGCCTGTCTTCATAGGAGAGGTGCTCCAGCCCTCTGATCACCTTCATGGCTCTCCTCTGGACTCAATCCAACAGGTCCAAAATCCTCTTATATTTGGGGTTCCAGAGCTAGATGCAGTATTTCGGGTGGGGGTCTCATGAGAGTAGAGCAGAGGGGCAGAACCATTTCCCTCGACCTGCTGGCCACGCTGCTTTTAGAGCAGCCCAGGATACAGTTGGCTTTCTGTGCTGCCAGAGCACATTGACTGTTCATGTCAAGTTTCTTGTCCACCAACCTCCCAGGTCTTTCTCCTCAGGGCTGCTCTCAATTAATTCTCTGCCCAGCCTGTATCTGTGCTTGGGATTGCCCTGACCCAAGTGCAGGACTTTGCTTGAGCTTCATGAGGTTTTTAGAGCCCCGCATCTCAAGTCTGCCCTCTGGATGGCATCCCTTCCCTCCAGTGTGTCAACTGCATCACACAACCTGGTGATGTCAGTGAAGTTGCTGAGGGAGCACTCAATCCCACTGTCCATATCACTGAGAATGATGTGAAACAGCACCGGTCCCAATACTGACCCCAAAGACAACCACTCATCACTGGCCTCCACTTGGACATCCAACTGTTGACTGCAACTCTTTGAGTGTGACCATCCAGCCAATTCTTTATCCATTGAGTGGTCCATCTGCCAAATCCATGTCTCTCGAGTTTAGAGGAGACAAGATGTCACGTGGGACACTGTCAGATGTTTTGAACAAGTCCAGGTAGATGATGTCAGTTGCTCTTCTCTTATGCACCAATGCTCATAGAAAGCTATCAGATTTTTCAGGCATGATTTGCCCTTCGTGAAGCCATGCTGATTATCCCTAATTTGCTCCATATTTTCCATATGCCTTAGCATAGTTTCCAGGAGAATTTGCTTCATTATTTTGCCAAGCACCAAGGTGACACTGACAGGCTTATAGTTACGTGGGTCTTCCTTATTTCCCTTTCTAAAAAATGCTTCCACATTTCTAGCAGTGGGAACTTCAGCAGACTCCCATGACTTCTCAAATATGATGGATAGAGGCTTAGCCAGTTCCTCCGCTAGTTGCCTTGGGACCCACAGATGCATCTCATCAGGTCCCATGGACTTGTGCAGCTTCAGGTTTCTTAGATGGTCTCAAACCATTTCTTCTCCTACAGCAGGTGGTTTTTCTCCCAGTCCCTGTCTTTGTCTTCTGTGACTTGAGTGGTGTGGCTGGAGCACTTGCTGGTGGAGACTGAGGCAAAAAAAGTAATTGAGTATCTCAGCCTTCTCTACGTCTTGGGTAATCAAGTCTTCTATTCTCCATTTTTTCACTGGTGTACCTGTACAAACTTTTCTTGCTGTCCTTGATATCCTAGACAGGTTTAATTCTGTCAGGCCTTTAGCTTTCCTAACCCGATCCCTGCCTGCAATTTCTCAGTATTCCTCACAGTCTACCTGTCCTTGCTGCCACCCTTGTATCCTTTCTTTTTGTGTTTGAGATTGTCCAGAACCTCCTGGCCTTTTTGCCAGACTTCCTCTTTGTCAGAATGCATCACTCCTGGGCTTACAGGAGGCGATCCTTGAATATTAACCAGCTTTTTGGGCCCCTTTTCTCTCCAGGGCTCTACAAAGCAGATATCTGAAGAGGCCAAAATCAGCTCTCCTGAAGCCCAGGGTAGTGAGCTTCCTGTGAACAGACTTCCTAGTTTTGCTCCATGGGAGGACCCTGACTGCTCTGGGGGGAAGCACAGAGGTGTTTCAGATTAGTTAATCTTGCAAATGAAAGGAAAATGCTTTTCTTCTTGGCAAGATGTCAGGTCCATGTGGTACAGCCTGCCTTCAGTGTACTCAGTACCTTCAACACGTACTTTTGAGTCAGTACATCAGTGGAGACAAAACTAATTTGGTCACTGGTAGTGTTCCCCAGAGCTCAGTATTGGGCCCGGTCCTGTTCAATATCTTTATTGATGATCCGGATGAGGGGACCATATGTACCCTCAGTAAGTTCACAGATAACACCAAGTTGGTTGGAAGCGTTGATCTGCTGGAGGGTAGGAAGGCTCTGCAGAGGGATCTGGACAGGCTGGATGGATGGACTGAGGCCAACAGTTCAAAAAGGTTCAAAAAGGCAAAGTGCCGCATCCTGCATTTTGATCAAAACCCCAGGCAATGCTACAGGCTGGGGGAAGAGTGGCTGGAAAGTGGCTCAGCATAAAAGGATCTGGGGGTGCTGGTCAACACTGGCTGAACATGAGCCATCAGTGTGCCCAGGTGGCCAAGAAGGCTGATGGCATCCTGGCTTGTATCACAAATAATGTGGCCCGTGGGAATAGGGAAGAGATTGTCCCTCTGTACTTGGCACTGGTGAGGCTGCACCTTGAGTCTTGTGTCCCTTTCTGGGCCTCTCACCTCAAGAAAAACATTGAAGTGCCGGAGCATGTCCAGAGAAGGGCAATGGAGCTGTCAAGGGTCTACAGAGTAAGTCCTATAAGGAGCAGCTGAAGGAGCTGGGGGTGTTTAGCCTGGAGAAAAGGAGGCTCAGGGGTGACCTTATTGCTTTCTACAAGTACCTGAAAGGAGGTGGGGGTTGATCTCTTCTCCCTGGCAACCAGCAACAGGCCGAGAGGAAATGGCCTCAAGCTGCTCCAAGGAAGGTTCAGGTTGAACATTAGGAGGGATTTCTTCACAGAAAGAATAGTTAAACATTAGAATGAACTGCCCAGAAAGGTGGTAAAATCACCATTCCTCCAGGTGTTCAAGGAATGAGTGGATGTGGCACTTAGTGCCATGGTCTATTTGACAAGATAGTGATCAGTTAATGGTATGAAAGGCCAGCGAAGTCACCAGCTGCACAGAATGGGAACCATAGGTACAAGCAGAGCAGGATTAGTCATGTGTACCTTGTGCCTTCTCTTTTATACCAAGGAAAAATCTCCACTCCTCTAAACTTATGTCCTGCAGTTCTGCCAGCATTTGCTTCTTTCTAGCCTTGTGTCCTCTTCAGAAAGACAACAAGCAACTCCTGTAATCCCAAAGAGGTATATGCCAATGGATCTGCCATTGGAATGTTCAAACACATATTCTTGGCCTAAAAGCCACTGACATATGGGCTGGAGCAGGGGGTGAGACTGTGAAGAGGAATATCATTGTTCACTGTGATTCCTATCCTCTCATAATAAAAATTCACTGGGTAAACTGGCAGCCCTTTCCAGAGGACTTTTGCAGCTGAATTTCAAAGGCTGCTGCTAAATCATCAGGGTAAGAAAGTCCTTTATTAAATGTCACAGAAATCCTGTCCTCTCTTTTCCTAAAATGACAGGCTGCTTCAAAGCTCTGAGAGACTGTTTTACTTCCAGAAGGATGCCCAGTGTGCCACATCCTATATGAAGTGCCTAGCAGGACTTGCTGCTCACATGAGGTACAGGATTGCCTCCTGCTTGGTCCTTGGAGTAGAGTGCCTTCACCCAGAGTCTGGAGGGCTTAATATTGGTGATAGTGGGGAGCTGTCATATGAGTGGGTGGGAATTTGGGCACCTGAGAAAGTATGGAAGGCTGCAGGATTGTGGTCATGCCTCCTTCCCCTGGTGGTATAGGCCTGTGCCCCACCTAGATGGGACTTTCTCACTGATCTGGCTGTGGTGGCAGGTGTTTACAGCTGGCTGCAGGGCTGTCTTCTGAGGGTGTGCAGAGCAAGCTGCCACTTATTGATCACAGCACCCTTCAGGAATCAGCTCACTCCCAGAGCAGACATAACCTGTAAGCCACAACAAAGCTTTGTACCCAACACTATTCCAAACCAAACATTTCTGAATGGAGTTTCTTTATGGTTAAGCTATAAAGAGAGCAGCTGGCTCTGTCTAGCTGTCTGTTGCCTTCACCCTTGCCTCTGCCAGCTACTTGAGCAGGAAGGTTAGGGCAGGGGGACACAGCAGCCATGAACAGGGTAAAGCTAGAGTGAACTGTCTCCATTCCCTCAGCATGAATCCCTCTGTGGCACCAATTTGGTCCCTGACACTTATTCAGTGAAGGGAACAGAGATGCAAACATCCCTGTAACATATCCTTCTCTCCACCATGGAAGAAGGCTTCCTTCCAGCATGTCCCCCTGTCTGATTTGTGGCTTGTGCCATCCCACATCCCATTCTTTCCTTGGGATGGATTGATCCAATTTCAAAGCATTTTACACCTGACTTGAATTTCATCTGACTGATGTCAAATCCCGTTTTTGCCAGGTCTTTAAGGTCATCTGATGGATCTACTTTCTGGCATTCCTCTGGTCTTGTTTTCTCTAATATTATCCACAATATTTCTAAGAGCGTATAGTGACTTCTAACCCACAATATGGAAGCAGGGACCATCTTACTGCTGTTCCTTTCTAAGTATGTCTTTCTAGTCTGACTGTAAGCCATGAATAGCTCTCATCACCACACCAAGGTGATTTCTTTTCTCTATTTACATCCATTTTTCATCTAGATGATATTTCCCTTTCTGATAAAAAGTCTGAATGTGATAACACAAGGTCCTCTATGGAGGGCAAAATTATCACATCTGCTGCTTACCCTTGAGAGAGAAAATAGAAATGGTTTGGTATAAAACAGTTCTTAAGAAATCACAGTTGTTCACTTCTCAGCCCCTATATTAACCCTTTGGAGTCTTCGTTCAGGTTGATTTTCCAGACACTCAATTATGGATCTATACCTTGACTTCAAGAATTTCAAACAGGATGCTATACTCATTCTGTGTTATTTCCTTGGTTCTGCTCCAGCAGTTCTTGGAGAGCATGGCTTGGGAACTAGAGACAGCTCCTGCTCTGATAATGAGTGTTGCTGTAGCTCATACACATTTCATCCAGCTGAAAATCTGTGAATCTCTTCTTTCACAATCCTGGCCTATTTCCCACCCCCTTTTCTATTCATCACTGTGGCTAAATGCCGGGGCAAGAGTTTGGGTGTAAGTGCTTAGAGAGAGACTGCAAAGCCTCAGCTAGTTATCTTTTTATCTTGGTGGTTTGTGGAGGGTAATTGATCCCTCCAGTGAGATATTCACCTCTAGATTCAACTTTTACGTGAAAGCTAAATGCATGAAAGGCAGCAGAGCCATCAGTTTCTTCCATTTGCTTCCCTCAAATGAATGACAGTGATGATCTCACCCGCCTCTTGGTCCTTCCTCTTTGCCCTCTCAGTGTTGCTTCTCGTGTCCATCAATAGCTTTTGAGCACATAAGAAATGTGCTCATTTCTGTCTCCTCACTGGAAGCAATCACTGGCAAGGCAAACACTGGGCACAGAGCTAGGCAGTTCAGTCTAAGACCACCTGCAAACGTTTGAGCTTTGCTAATTCTCAGATCTTTCCTCTGCTCTACTCTTTTTGCCTCCCCTCCCTTGTATAAAAAGCTACTTGCAAGGAATTTCTACTGCAGCACTGGAATTTTACTCTGGACATCAGGACAGATTCTCAGAGCAGAGGTTGCTTGCCACCCTTGGGGGTCTCACAGTGTTGGTTAGACAAAACTGGCTGGTCTGTATCAGCATTGGCAACAGACTTGCTCCAGGAGGGAGGTTGGACCAGAGGCTATGGAAGGCTCTTCCAGACAATGCTGCTGTGGGTCTACAAAAGAAAATATTCAGTACATAGCAAAGCTAGGTTATTCTCCCACTCAGGAGCACATCTGCATTGCACTTGGATACAGCAGTCCTTTCTTTCTCCAGAGTGGCCTCGTGTTATTCACATGTTCAATGGCAACACAGTGCACACAGAAGAGCTGACTTTGCATTCCTCTCTCAGGCCTGCCACTGCATTTGAAACAGCCTTACTGAACCATCTGAACTTGCAAGCTTTTCTCTGAGCTTGCTGAGCACCAGAATCTGGAAATTCATAGCTGGGACTAGTAATGCTTGCATCCTTTCCCATGGCCAGGACTGCCTGGGTTTCCTGGGACCTGGTGCCTGTTGCATTGTTTTGCTGTCCTTGCTACTGCAGCAATAATTAGGATAAGGTATAATTACAAACTTTGCTCTGGAACACATGCAAGCTGTATTGCAAAGTCCTCTATGTTTTCTGCTCCTTTTCATTCTGTGACAAATGCCTAAAGTGGGAAGCTAGTGGTGATGTAGGTATGAGCTGGCACTGAGTTCTGTGCTCCATTCTTTATCCTACAGACCTTTCATCTGTCCTCTCCAAAGTATCCTGTGGGTACTGCAGATGTCAAATACTCTTGGCGGTTGTAGAGGCAAACAAATTATTGTAGTTTAAATGCCTGGTAGAAAAATCATGGCCAAAGAATCTGGAGATGTTTCCTGGAGATCAGCAGGAGATAAAATAAAAGGTGCTCCCATCTTTTGGAGACACCCAGGATCATCCAGGAAGCACAGGTGAGAACTGGCACAGAGGACTCACTGGACACGTTTTTGGAGGGTGGGCAGAAGGTGTCACATACAGATAGTTCAGCTTGGCTCTTCTAACCTTTCACACCAGTGCCTGCCTTTAGAGAATGGAGCAAGGGGCTTGTTCCTAAGGCACACCCCAAATCTGGCAGAAGAAGACCTAGTTTTTTCCAGGAAGTTCACTGCAGACCTTGGTAAATAGTGGAAGTTTGGCTTGGTCCCTGAATAAACTCGTTCATATCTTTGTTAACTACCACCAATACTCTTCCCTCGGCCCTCTGATTCACCCAGACCTACCTTGTTTTCGCATGCCAGCAATACCTCAGGAGCTGGGCAGTTATCAGAAGACAATGAATCACCTAAAACATCCGCTAACTCATTCTGTAGGAGCTTGTCTTACTCATAGCACAAATTCCAGCTCTCAGCTGCTCTGAAAATTTTGTACCCATGACAAATGCAGCCACTCCCAGTCACATTTTGGCCATCTCAATGAGGGACACAGGCCCTACAGAGCCAGAAGACAAGGTCAGCAGTTGTAAACCTCACATAGGGACCAAGGCTTTCTCTTCCATTCAGGAAGAGAATGGTACCCATCCCCGATGCTTTTTTTTTGAGAAGATTTTTTTTTCAGTTGTAGAGGTTTCCTTTGTTTCTGAGCTTGTCTGCTATTACACCAGAATGAGAATTCCACTTGGTGGTTGGTGCCTTTAGCCTAATAATGTGCCAGCAGGCTTGTCTTAGTAGGGCTTACCTTTCAGAGGGATGTTCAACTTGATGTCAGCTACAGCTGCAAAACCAAACAGGAACCAGTTCTGATCCTGCTTTTTAAGTACCTTGACTAGAGTGGCTCCTAGGCTGCTCCATAAATCATTGTCCAGTGATAAAATACCAAAGGGGACTGGGTTTGTCTGATGCTACTCTTGAGAGGTCAAATTTTATCTTAGCAAAAACAGCCTCTGGGAAAGGTGATAGCACAGAAACATACTGTATGTTTTTCTACTCCCCCCCTTTTTTTTTTCTGCACTACTCCAAGAACCCGTTTGTACCAACTCCAAGGTACTGTGCCTGTTGCACGATACAGCCTGGCACAGTCTCTTGGCACTTCAGCATTCCTGGCAGTGATCAGACTAGTGTCTCCTGTCCCTGCCCTCTTTCCGTGCTGATGGGACTCTGCATGAGCCTTCTCCATAGGTAATACCCATACCCATCCTGGTACAGATAGTATTGCTGCTTTTAAACAAGCCTTATCAATCTTATTCTGATTTGCAGTGCCTTGTCTCATCCCTGCATGCTGTTTGTTGTCAGCTGTCACTTTGCTTAGGCTGTGAATATGTTCCACAGGTGAGGACCAGCAACTAGGTGCTGTGCTTAGGAGAAAGGATGAGGAGATGTTGGAGACACAGTATGAAAAAGGTTGATAAATCCATGTACACCAAAGAGAAAATGAGTGTGCACCATCTTTCCAACACAAGAACTAGGATCTAGAAATTGTTGAATAAAGCTAGCAAGTGACAGCACAGTGCAGAGCTGCAGAATTACTTGCTGAGGGATGTTGCAAAGGGGGTCCTGCAATTTTTAGAGAAAACTGGAGTTATTCATGGAAGAGTGTGCAAATTCTAAATCCAAAGACACCAACTTTGGCCCAAGAAGTCCTTCAAGCTTGCTGGAGACCAGGAGACTGCCAGATGCCTGTGCTTTTTTGCCCACTGCTGGAGACATGATTATGGTTAGGATTATGGAGACATGATTAGGTTAACAGTGGGACTTGATGATCTTAAAGGTGTTTTTTAACCTAAACGGTTCTATGATTCTATGGCCTTCAGGCACCTTGGGTGTTCTTAGGTAGGGATGTTATTGTGGGCCCTGGACGAGACCTAACAGTAATATTAAATGGTTGTGTTCTAAGAAATAGGAAGATTTCATCATCTTGGGTTTGTTGCATAAACCTTTAGGTGTCCTGTGTGGATTTCAAGGGGAAGATCTGTTCAGTATTGCTGTACTTTCTTGTACTGGTATGTTCCTTTGGACTGTATCCTTAGCCATCACCCCCTCTGTGTCAGAAAGCCTGTAAGGTGTTACAGACTTCAGGTGGCTTTTTGGAGGTGTATCCTCCAACCAGCCTGGACTACAGCATTCAACCAGTCCACTCTGTCACTTCGTTTGGGGTACTGTCCCTCCACTTAGTGGTGTCCAGCAGTACCAACCCCAGAATTTGGATGGGGATGCTCAGTCAGTGTTTCTGTATTCATTCCAGGTTATCTGTCTTTGCTCCCACCTTCTGTAGGCTCCTTTTCTTTATCTGGGTTTGGCCAGGAGCCCTTTATTGATCCACGCAGGCCTTCTGGCATTTTTACCTGGCTACATATTTGTTGGAATGAAGGTGTCTTGAACTTGGAGGAGATCATCCTTGAGTATGTACCAGATTTTTTGCCTGCTGTCCTCCTCACCTCCCCACCTCTTCCTTCGAGGGCCTTATCTCATGGGGCTCTTGCAACCAGATCTTGGAAGAGGCCAAAGTCTGCTCTCCTGAAGCTTGCTTCTTACCCTCCTCCCTTCCCTCGAGATCCTGAACTCTGCTATCTCATGGCCACTGAAGTACAGGCTGCATTTCATCTTCACGTCCACAGCACCATGAACCACCATGAGGTTCAGCACCGCAACTCTCCTTGTTGGCTCCTTTGTCACTTAGAAGAGGTATTTATGATTGATGTACTCTGGGACCTTCTTGAAATGCCCATATCCTGCTATATTGTCCCTCCAGCATAGATCAGGATGACTGAAGTCCCCCAGAAGGATATTGGGACCTGTGAACACGAGACTGCTCCTTTCTGCAGAGGGCCTCTGCAGTTGGCCTCTCTGGTCAGGTGGCCTGTAGAAGATACCCACTGTAATAGCATCACCTTTACCTGTTCTCCCTTTAGTCCTAGTCCATAAGGTCTCATCTGGTTCCTTATCCGTTCCTATCTCCACACACTCCACTTTCTCTCTTGCATGAAGGGCAACTCCCCCTCCTCATCTGCTCATCTTGTCCTTTCTAAAAAGTCTGCTGACTACTTTCTCTCCCTTAGTCATTCCTAGTTCAGAAGGTGGCTTTGAGTACACAGAAGCTCTGATGTTGCCTCAGGGCCGTGCCTATGCTCATGGGTGTGTCAACCAATGTGCCCATTAGCTAATTGAGTTTAGCTGTTTTCTTAAATTGCAATGAAGACAGTTTGCATTCAGTTTTCTCCATTCTCCCATGAGGTGCTACTGACTGCAACCTTTTAGGAGCAGCAGGTTTCCAGAAAGCAGCTAGATCACTGTCTTGCATCTTCCTGCCACTGTGGGAGCACAAACCGGGCATAAGAAGATTCATCCTCAGCCCAGGCACTTAGCTGATAGGTTTCTAGTCCTGCTGAAGGCTAAGGGGCCAACGACTGTACTTAATCTCACCTGCTGCAGTTAAGATGGTTCCTCTGTTCGCTCTCTGAGCAAACTCTGGTCAAAGATTGACACACATGCCTTAGTCACTTCCCAGTTGACCTGAAGACCTCTCCTTTTGAAAATATCCTAGGAGACATGTCTGACAAACATCTGGCAAATATAGCTTAGCTCTGAAATCCACTTATTTTCCTCTAAATAAGCCCCCTTTTGGTATTTCTCAGACTAGTGCAGCCTAGGGTGGGATGTTCTCTGCACTTTCTCCCTGACAGCTGGACTGAGTGCTTCAGCTGCTCTTCTGTAAGTAACTGCAAATGCTTAGGGTGTGTCAGCACACATTCTAGTTCTGCTAAATGAAGATTTTTCTGCACAGAAATCTGATTCTGAATGTATCCCTGGGACAGTCTCTTTTGGAGTGAGAAGTTACGTCGATGTTGATATCAGGTTGATACCTCTCCAGGGAGTCAATAGCTCCAAACTCCAAATGACCTTCAAAAATTGCATCACCTTCATGTAAACCATGGCTAGGTGTTGTGTTCCCTTCAACTCTGTGCAGGTCTGTTGCACTTTGGGGTCCTCTCTGGCTTGTCTCTGCAGAGCAGTAGAGATCAGCTGCCCTGAACTCCCCCAGACATTCTCCCTGCAGCCATTGGGGCTGCCTTGTGCCAATGTCAAAACATTTCTTTCTTCCAAATCATGCAGGCTGCTGTCTCTGTCCTCCATGGCCTTCCTGCCCCTGCACTTACCAGTCAGAGTGAGCATATGTGCCAATTGCAGTGCTTCCCAGATTTCGTCTTTGGCTATCTCCCTTCCCCCCCCTTCACTTGAGTCAGGCCACTCTGTCTTGGAGATCAGGTCTTGGACCTTGCTCCCTGCCAGCCCTATTTGCTGGCACTGCCCATGGTGACTGTCTTCATGCTAAGGAGAGGGGCTGTTGCTGTGATTTGCTCTTAACTTGTCAAGAAAGACATTCCTGCCTTTCTTTACAGTGGCCCAAGAGGCCACCAAATTACTTTGGTACATCACATAATTTGCAGAGAAAAGCCAAATGCTGCTGTACCCTCAGGTGTTTTACCAACACAAACTATTCTATCCTCTTCTCACTGGCTTCACCCTCCCTTTCTTGGTGGCTATAGGATATGCAGGGTTGCAACTTGCACTTTCCCAACATCCTTCCAGCAGCCCTGGGCTGACATGTACTGGTGGGGCTAGTTTGTCAGGTAAAGGGGAATTGGTGGTCTGAGAAGGAGCTGTGAGAGCTTCTCAGTACCAACACAGATCCTCCCTACTGGGAACAATGTGCTTTTGGTTTATGTGCTGCCTGTGGTATGGAAGCAGAGACAATTTAAGATTACCAGGAGTTGCCAGCTGCCCAGTGGCTGGATGATTGGAAATGCAAAGCTCAGCCTCTTGTTTTGGCCCTCAGTGTTCTCAAGCTGAGTATGACAGTCTCCAGGGCCAGAGCACTTCTCTGTGGGAAGACAGTACTGTGCTGTTTGCAGATCTGGAGAGGCCCAGAGACCCAAGGAACATGGAAAAGCAGCAAAGCTGAGGGATATTTGCTGGCTCCTGGAGGTTTCCAAAGCCTCTCTGTCCTCCTCTGCCTCTGCTGTTGCCTCCTATTCACTCATCTCCTGTCCCCACTTTCTGGAACACTGGTTTTGTTTACTGGCTGTAGAGAAGTCCTTGGGTGCTATCAGCATCTCTTTCTGTTTGGAGTAACACAAGTTAGTCTGTTTTGCCTTATTTTCATACTTTTCCTATCTACACAAGTACCCTGGGGCTTGGAGAAACCTTGGTTGTTTTCCAGCCCTTGAAGTCACAGCTGAGTACAGACCATTGGTCCCGGGGCTATTATAACCAGCGCAATATAACCAGTGGTCAGGGAAATTTCTTCCACAGCAGTCTGTAGAGATGGGGACAAGGTCACAGCAGTCCATGGGTATCCTAAAGGTTCACACAGCTCTGATCCTCCCAGGCCTTCTCATAAGGTCCAGCTGGACCAAACCCCAGCAGGGAAGGATGGTGAGAGCTGGCATGTTCTTCTGCTAGTGCTCATCCTTTAAGGGAATTGTGTTTGGAGGCTTCTTGCCTTCTCTGAGTCATGTCAAAATCAGTCCCAAATATTCTCTTTGAAGTTCTTCACACAGCACCAGAGCGATCTTGCCTTCAAAGCAGTTGCTGGAGACAGGCAGGCTGCTTAAAAGGCACTTGAGCTCTCTCACATCATGTTCAGGCTGTATTAAAATTTTACCGTGCTGTTTCGCACCTCAGATGAATCACAGTCACTCCTGAAAAGCATCAGGGGCTAGAGGGGGAGGGTGGGATGTGTGAAAGGAAGGGGCTTTGAAAGGGATTATTAATGCACAGAGATGTTTTGGTGTCTGATAGAGGCCCTGAATGGCAGCTCTGTGCTTTTTTTTCTGTGCTCATTAACAGTGAAGGGTGTAGCTGCAGAAGAGCTGAATAGAGGGGAGGACATGGCTGCTGCTCAGGCAGGGATGAGCAGGGGAGAGGACATGGGAACGGAGGGAGGTGGGTGCTGGATGTCTCCCTGAGAGGCAGTTTCAGGTTACGAGTTCAGTAGCTGCCTCCCTTTGCGAGGCTGCAATACGGCAAGTCGTTTCTTGATGTGCAAACAATTAAAAAGAGGGTGGGTGTGTGTGTGTGTGGAAGATGGAGAAAGCAAACACCTCCTCTGGGATCTGGCTGTCTCTGCAGCTGCTCACCTAAGGCACCTCTTGTGGGGGGAGTTTCACACAAGAAAAATTGCTGGAGGCATCAGGTTACTTGCAGGATGAAGTTTGGAAATATAAGAGATCTGCCTTGAACCTCAGGGTATAAAGGGTATTCCTCACTCTTTGACATGGGCACAGAGTGGGTCTAGTGGGTCATACCAGGGTTTACAGCTGTCCTTTTGCTGATCCCCAAGGATGTCCCCTAATACTGGAGAGAGGGCTATGGGCAGAGGCAAGAGCCGGGGTGCCTTTATTCTTCTCCTGAGAGCATCCTTGGGTGCATGGAATACATTTCCTGTGGTGCCCACCTGTGTTTAGGGAGCAACCATTTCCCTGAGGGCTCCATTTTCTTCAGGTTTGTCACTGTCCCATGAGTTCTGCACACTCCTGTTGGGTTGGGTCCTTCAGCCTTGTTTTCTGGAGAGGGAGTGCTTTCCAGTCCCCAAGGCAAGGAAGTGTGTGACTTTGACTCTTCCTTTTGCTTGAGAATTCTCTGACCCCATCATCCCAGCCTTGTTGTAAACAGTCTGCTAGAAAATCACTTGTCCTCCTGCGGGCTCACCTATCCAGGCCTCCTGGGCAGGTGGAGAGGCCAGGCAAGGAGGCAGACATTGGCTGGTGGGGTGGGAAGCCTCCTTCTTGCAGCTCTCTGGAGGCTGAGGTGCTGGTGAGGAGTGAGCAGCTGGACTGGGGTGTGTTCCTGTCCCAGGCCTTGTGAGCTTTTGTCACACAGGGCTGACAGCACTTGATACCTGCTTGTGCCAGCTGCCAGCACAGGGTCTGCCTTCGCTGGGCAGATCCATCACTTGGCAGCTGGATAAAGGATGGAAGAAACCCTGGTGCTGCTCCTGACAGGGGAGATGCTTTTCTATTTCTGCTCTCTACAAGAGCCACTAAGCAAGGGAGAACAACCTCAGTTATTTTTTTCCAATGCTAATTTTCCTTTTTTTCTTTGCTTGCCTCAGCATGCCAAGCACCAAAACAAGGGCTTCTATATATCCTCTGGGTGTAAAATGCCCCCAAAATCAAACCCTTATTTCTTTCTACTGAAGCTGAAATGTGCTGTTCTCTTACTTAAAAATGGGGGGAAATGTGCACAGAGGCCCAGTCCACCCTGCTGGCACTCCCTCTGTCCCTGTTGATTTGCCACTGCCCCATGTCTTGTACTGACGCCTGTCACTCTGCTGACAGCATGAGAGACAAACGCCAGTTTGCCTTGGCCAGAAAACTTGCCTTGCAAAGAAAAAAAGCCAGCTCAGGGCTTTTCACTTGGAGAGAAAGAGAGTGAGAAGAATAGACTTGAAAGCAAATTCCCATGTTTTTTTGCTTCGGGTGAGAGCTTTTCCCACGCTCCATTGGAAGGAGTGCAGGGAGCAAATGTTTCCCAGTGCCTGTAAACACCAAACACTGCTGAGGAGCAAGGAAAAGAGCCAGTGTTTTTGGAGAGAGACAGAAATCAGCAGTATGCTCCCCCGCAGTGCCTTGTGCCTGTGTGTCTGCTCCTTCCATGCCTATGGCTTTTCCAGACCTAGCTATGTTTTCTGGTTGTGGTGGGAGCATGAGACCCTGGAGTATTCTGATGTGAAGACAGATGGTGTTTGCTACCCCCCAGAAAGCTGCTCCACTGCACTGGAGGCTACTGCTTCCCCTGTGAGAGTCCCAGCTACTGGACTGGGAAGAGGCTGGTGGTTTTCTTTCCCAAGAAATAAAGTAAGGAACTTGGCATTTATTTGTGTTCACCTGGCACTGGTCAACGACCATTATCTTGCTCTGCAAGCCTTTTGCATTTCCATTCGAGGAAAGTTGAGAAGGCAAGTTTGGTTCATTGCATCTCCCATGCCAGTTGCTTTGCATGGTTCAAGCCCTGTCCCTCGTCACCCAGCCCTAGTCTGACTCCTGACTCCTGTCTTCAGAGTCACAAATTGACTAAACGCTGATCTGAAAAATCAATTAACATCTTGCCTTTTGGCAGTCGTCAGCCCAGGCTTCCGGAGCGACCTTTTCCAAAGCACCAAGTGCTTTGGGCCCCCCATCCTTTCTGAGTCCATCTGCTTTCTACAGAGAGCCGGCATTTAGCAGCCAGTCTCCAACAGGGCTGTGTGAAACCCATCCATGCGTGGGAGAGCTTGCCCATGCAACTCGCACCTTGAGAACCGGTTCACCAGCTCTGCAAGCAGAGGCCTGTCTGGCATGGGAGTCTCCATGTCTTAGCACTTGAGGGGCTATGTGTCTTTAAAACACCCTGAGAGATGAGAGATTTGAGGGCAGTATTTGGAAATGAGGAATCAACTGAGGCTGGGGATGCTCAGCAGGCATCCAGGTAGATTTGTTTCAGCTTTTCAAGGAGACTCATGTAGGGGGAAGTTTGGAAGGTGGTGCTCACTGACTTGTTTAGAGATGTGGGCCTTGCTTCATCCCAAGATGGTTGAGAGTGTTTGGACGTCTGTCCTGATAAATGCCTCAGCAGCCTGGTGAGCCTGCTGCTTTTCCCAGCTGGCCAAGCCAAGACCATTCATGACAACAAAAGTCCCGCGCAGCAGTCCCAGTTTTAAACATGGCACTGGCATCTGATTGCTGGTGCATCTTAGCACCTTCCCGTCAACGAAAAACCATCTCCTTCACCCCCCTCCCCTTGCCTTTGGTCTTGCTCACAGAAAGCCGTGACTATATCCTGCATGCACCCGTATCTGCTCCTGCGATCTCCCTTTGTTTAGCTGCCAGCTTTCTGCACCTGCGTGCATGCCTGCTCTCCCTCCCCACTGCGGTTAGTCCTTCCCCTCTCCCAGCCCATGGGCAGGAAAGTGGGTTTTAGCCAGGTCTAAGGAGTATGGGAGCATTTGGCAATGGCAAGCATTCCCACTCCAATGGCAGCCCAGTCGTGGGTGGGATGGGGGGATGCAGGCAGCTTGGTTATTTATGAATGAAGCACAGGTTGCCCTGTGATTAACCTCTGGAGGGATCCTGCCCACATCTGTCCTGATGGGAGCTGGAATCTCCATGCTTCCTTTGCTAATTGAGCCTGAATTGTATTAGCTAATCCCATCCTCAAATCCCCCAGCTGTTAAGAGCAACCACATACACTGGCTGGGACATTGTGCTTGTCTCCTGTTGGGTCAGGGATTACAGAAACAAAGTGTGTGTGAGTTTTGAAGTGGTTTTTTTCTGCTTGCTTTTTTTTTTGGGGGGGGGTGGTGGTGGAATGGGGAAGAGTTGGAGTGTTTTGGCAATCTGTAGCCAATTCTCACAATCACTATCTCCCTTTCCACAGAGAATATGCATCATAAGAAAAAAACACTGTCATCAAGTGATAATAGGTGATATAAAAGCAGGAAAAGCAGGAATACACAGAGTTAATATGAGTTAGATCCTGTGTGCTTCCTCTGCCATGGTGCCCACTGCCAGGCTTGTTCCTTTTCTTGTATCCACCACTGGGACAGGGTAGTTTGGAGCCAATGGCCTGTCCTGCCCTTTTGCAGGGGGGTGCTCCAGTTACCACCAGACCCTACATCAGCACCCCCAAAGCCCATGGAGTGATGGCAAGAAGCAGATGAGGGCCTTGGCCAGCACGGGCTGCAAGTATTTGCTAGCTACACAGGAAAAGGAAACAAACTAGATGGACCCACTTGAGGGTATTCCTTCAAGTCCAGGAGGAACCACAGCAACCAGATCATCAGCCCAGAAAAGCTTCTCCTCCACAGACCCTGCTTGAACGGCAGGAAGAGATGCTCTGCCACAGTTTTGCCTAATAAAGAGAGGCAGGGACTGAATCATTACAATCTTATCTATGTTATGCTCGTTTGCTTGAGCTTTTGTAGCCTCTTGTCCCACACAAACTACCTCAAGAGAGAGGGGACTGGAGCAGCTGTGGGAGCCCCTGGCCATGGCATACAAAGCCCACTTGTTATCAGCACTGTCATACGCCTCTCTGCTCCCTCCCCCTTCCCAGCTTCACTATAACCACTACATCCCAAATGCACAAGCTGAGCATCCATCAAAAGGGCTATTATCCCACGGTTTCTTAACAGCCACTGTTGCTCTTGGATATGGAGAACCAAGCTCCCCCTTTGACACAGTGCCCCGAGCAAAGGACTAGCGGTGCCTGTCGCTGGTCGGCATACTGATTTGCAGATTGTCACAGCAGCCAGGATGGGATGAGGGGCTGCTGTCTGCATAGGGGTTTGGTGTTAGTGATTTAGGTCTTCAGTCCTACAAGGCAGACAAACAAGTCCTACAGAGATCATACTTTTGGCTTCCAGATGTTAGCAGTGATGGTAACTCCCATGAAGGGTGGTTAAGAGACCACATTAAGGCTTCACTATTTATAGCTGATGCTTTTAATCTTCTCTTCCTGGACTGGGGCAGAAAAGGGGCACAGAAACAAAGCTACCAACCTCTGGAGTGGGAAAAGGGTCTGCAGTGCACAGAGAGTCAGTTACAAGGGATGTGCACATTGACCCAAGCAACTGTTGACTGGCAACAGGTGTTAACATACCCAGGAGTCTGCTTTGCTCTTTCACCCTGCAGGCAGTAGGTGCTGGCACCGGTTGCCCTTGGCTCCATCACAGGTGCATTTTTTTTCATCATGTATGAGCGGGCAAACTGGTGGCAACACAGACAGTGCCACCCCACTTCCACACAAAAGATTTACCAGCTGTGACAACATGGGCAAAGCTGGAGTCCCCAACATATCAGGGACCATGGCCAGGAGGAGATCTGCACACCACAGGTGGAAACTAAGATTTGCCCATCACACCATGTGGACCATAACTGATAAAAGGTATCGCATTTTTTTCTGTTGCTGTTTTTTCAAGTGTTGTGGAGTAAAAAGCACTGTTAGCACCAGCAGTCTTGGGAACTGGGCATCTTTGCTGGCCATGAGTGATGCTGACTCCTCCTCCAGAGAGCTTTGTTTCAGAGAAACTCACTGTAAGTTTATGCCTGTTTTTCTTCCTGTTCTCAAGGGGTTGTTACTCTTACACGACACTGAAAACATGACTCAGCGTTGGTCTCACTTCTGTCAGTGAGGGGTGATGCATGAAGCTCTGGTTGGCCTAAAGTTTCCCTTTGTGCTGTCAGGGTTGCTCTGAGTCGTGTGTTCTGTTGCTGTGACGGTGTTCTGGAAAACAATACATTGGAAGACATATGGCTGGCCAGGATCACAGAATCACAGAATCTGCTGAGTTGGAAGGGATCATCAAGTCCAACCCTTAGCCCTGCACAGGACATCTGGTTGTGTCTTAGCAGGCATTGTGTGCTGCTTTCCACTTGAGACAGCTTCTTTTCTGCAAGTTTTCTTGGACATTGAGAAAATACCTAAAATAGACAATGATGAATATTGTACAGGAGAAACCACAGGACTTTAAAGCCATGCAAAAAGCCATCATGCTTCGTCTCAGACCTTACAGAATAAATTTTTTATAAAAACTTCAGGTTGTTCAATTTTCCACTGAAATCTTCAGACATTAACATGCTACCTTTATTAGAAAAAAGCAGCTCTCATTATTCCATAATCCCAAATCCTCTGGCATGGAAAAAGTTTTGCTACCTGGGGTGAATGTCTAAGGACAACTCATTCAGTCCAATGCTGTTCCAGTGTGAACATAGGAAAAATTTTAAATCTGGATTTCCTTCCCTAAGCTATCCCTGACTCTTCAGTAAGAAGGCATGCTGAGAAAATTACAGCACTCTTATAGAAAAGAGTGTAGGCTCTTTTTAAAATTTCAGGTATGAAATTCACATACTTGAATTTGAGTAAGTTTACCATCCTCCAAGATTAGCCAGCCATAGAGCCACAACCTCATCTGGGCTGGTTAAAGCTGGGTTCTTTCATTCAAACTTTCTAAAATCAGGAAAATGTCAGAAATTTGGGCCACTCCTTTTCTCTCCTACAGGTGAGATGATCTGTGCTAGGAGAGGGATTTCTGTCATGATGAAGGCATTTCTGAGAGATAATTTACTTATATGACTGGGTGTGCTGGTACTGGGATCTTGCATGCAAAAAGACACAGCAAATTGATTGTGAGGGGTTTGCTTGAAAGAAGAAACAAGCTTGTTAAGCAGATGTCTTCATGACAATATGACAAAGTGGAGGAGTTTCCATATTTTCCTGTGGTTTTGCTAACTCTAGGGTCTCTGGACCATTTTAATAACTGATCAAACAAGAAAAGAGAGCATGAGCAGGAGACGATCATCAAGTCCAATTTTCAAGCAAAGAGGTTTGCAAGTTCTGCCACTGCCAAAACTCCCTGAAGGAGAGGAATTTACTGGGATGATTGGTTCCTGAGAAGGATTTTTTTTTCTATGATAAGTGCTGTGCATATCTCCAGTTTCTGCTTTTCTATTCGGGGCTTGGATTCTCCATTATGCAAACCTATTTGCCTTTTTAATCTGCTATTTTCTCCTGAAATGTATGAGACTGGGAATGCTTTGTTGTGCTAAAGGAGTGGTGACTTAAGCAAGGAACTGGGCTAAAGCTGTGACCCAGGCAGGGAAAAACTGTTTTGTTTTTTTTTCTGGTTTCGAAGAATTTAGATGCTCAAAACTACGCACTACAGAGCAAGTGCTAGAGTAAGGGAAGACCACTCTTTTTCCAGCCTGCCCTAAAGCATAGCTCAGACACTACAGTGAACAAAACCTCATCCTGTTCCCTTTTAATGATGCCCAGCCTCCCACGCCGACAGAGGTTTGGGATTTTCCTGAGATGCTGCCTGCAGTTTTTGCACAGTGGGATCAAATTCTGGTTTCGGTTGCAGCAAACTTCTCTTTCTTCCACAGCATCCCCTCGGGATGAACTTCACCATGTCTAAGGTCAGTGAGGATGAATGAACCCTCTGGCTCCCGGTGCCTTCCAGGTGGGACGGCTACAGTCTTGAAGGCTGGTGTCGGGGTGTGGGGTGGGCGCGTGTATAGGACCCTGTAGGGTCTGTGCGGGGCTGCGGAGTACGCGAGTGGCTGCATCCCCCCGGAGGCTGATACCCACTGCTTGTCCCCGAGACAGTGCCTGTGTGCGTGAGCCCTGCTGGCAGCGGGATTGGTGGCGGGGACGTCGCTGGCAGTCCTACGTGCCCCTGCGGGGAGTGGGCGCGCTTTGTGCGAGGCGGGGACGTGCCGGGGGCTCGGATCCGCCGCGCCGCTCCCTCCCGGGCCGCTGCCCACGCCG
>WEIV01004657.1:143898-177546 GCA_013390005.1 Calyptomena viridis | reverse complement strand
GCTGTGCTGGTGCCCACCGAGCATGCGGGCGGAGGGCCGGGGCTGGGGCCGGGGCCGGCCCGGACCACGCTCCGGTTCCGACCGGCACCGCCTGGAGCACCGGAGGGCCCTGCCCAGTAAACTTTTCCCGGTCTCGGTGGACGTCAGACGCCCCGGAGGAACCGTCTGGCAGCCAGAGCTGCTTGGGTTGGGGGTTAGGGGTTTGGTTTGTTTGGGGTTTTTTTGCACCGAAGCATCCTTGTGCCGCAGCCTGGCATCTTTCTATCCTAGGGAACAGGTAGCCGCTATATCAAGTCATTGTCTGTGTCCCGAGAGGCGCGGGGGCTCCGGGGATGCCTCAGACTCACGTCTTGGCTTTCGGCTTGCCCGGGGACAGACCCCGGTCCTGGCTTTCGGACCTCTACCCCTGGCAGATCCCGGCCGGTTCCGCCGCGTGGGTTGGTGCGGGTGGGTCGCGGGTGAGCAGCCGGTGTCCGGACACGGCGCCGCCTGCCCGAGGTCTGGGCAGCTAGAAATGACGGCTGGTCGGGCTGCAGAGAGAGAAATCCCGGGCTTGAAGAGGCAGTTGGCAGCGCCAAATATTAAACCAGAAGTGAAGAGGTTTTTTCTGGCTTCGGTGCTGCTTCCTTCCCTTAGGTTTTTGTTTTTACTCTGCTGACTCTCATCAGGACACTTGCTCAACTTTGGGTGGTGCCAGAGACTCCGTGGTAGCTCTGAAAGGATGTGAAGGATAGAATTTTTTTTGAAGATATTTTCTCTGCAAATATTGTTAATCTCGTTGAAAGTGTTGGAATATGCCCGAGAGTGATTTGCTGTCCTTTGGTTGATTCAGATTCTGTGAAGTCCATGGAAAAACCTGTCTATAACAATCTCTTCCCCAAAAAGAGAGAGACATACACCATTCTGATATGTGAATCCCACTGATATTCCCATTTTTTTCAGCTTTTTCAAGAAATAGATCCTTATTTATCAGCCTGCCAGACAGAAGGACTCTGCAGGTACTAATGCTTTAGCTGATCAAAGACAGCCTTCTCAAAGGTGGCATTTGAATTCAGATGATGCTTGTGGGACAATGGCTCTCCTCCCCTTCACTTTGTCCCACCCAGGCTCTTATTAGTTATCTTCCTTTATGCCATGCAGTGTGGGTGGCTGTTGGAGAGGCTGGACAGGGCATCTCTGAGCCCAGAGGCAAGAGTTTTTTCTGAAGTGCAAAGCTGTTTTAGGAGTGCATGCAGCTGCAAAGGTGTCCATAGCTCTGGTGGTGTTCCAGTATGCCTGTGTAGAGGAGGTGCTGAATGATCCGGCTGGTAAATTTTGTTCATGTGCCGTCGGGATTAGGGTACACTTGCAGACCGTCGGGGAAGGAGCCTCAGTTTGCCTAGGGAAGATGATGGCCTAAAATTGGTTAGGCAAGGAAGGACTCTGTGGAGCCACGTGGGGGAATTGTGTGCGCTGACACCCACAGCAGCTGGCTGCAATTTTTCTCCTCAAGTTGCATTCTCTGATCTTCTCTTCCCTAATGCACCGAGCTTTGTGGGAGTCCTCCTCTGAAGTATCTCCAAAGTTGTTAGTTTCAGGTAGCTACTGGCTGAGTGCAGTCAGACCTGGCCAGGAGAGGTGGGGTGGGGGGACAGAGGAATGCAGGAAGGAATGTCTTGTTCCTGGGGCATTTCCTCCTGGGGAAGGAAGATGGGAAGGATTCCTTGTCTGTAAGTAATCCAAGAGCAAAACGTTTCTCCCCTTGCAGACAATGAATCGTTTCAGCGATCTGACACTGTTATTTGTGGCTCTTGGCAAACCAGATAAGAGCTTTCTGCCAGACACTAGCTTAAATCAGTGCCAGCCGCAGTCTTGCTGATTGCCTTTCTCCGTTGCACTGGGTGGGAAAGAAGCCTTTGTGTACCACGGCAGTAATCACAGTGGTGCTTTTGGGTAAAGGAAGGTGGTTTCTGGGTCCCCTTGGTTACACAGTTGCTGATTTTGGTCATTGTATCTCAAGACCGTTTTATTTTCCGGAGAGAGGATGCCACTTTGGAGAAGGAATTTTTCCTGCCTCTCTTTGCTTGTGTGGCTGTGAACAGGTATTTTCAGGACCCCTTTTCTTTACCCTTGATCTAAACCTTGTGTAAGGCTGGTTATACATACTTATTAAACAGGGAATTAAATCACGTAGGAATGCTACTTGCTTGATGTCTTCTCTATTACAGAGCTATGCTTAGAAGTTGAGGCTTTTCAAGTGATTGTGTGGGCTTTAGCTAAGCTATGAAAAAAGTCTTGTAAACAATATGCCTTTGTGATGAAGGCAGAGTAAGTGTAATTATCACGTGTCCTCTTAAAAATCTTATTTGGGAGCATAATCAAACTAATCAGACAATATTGTGCTTTTCCAGATAACCAGGTGATCTTTAAGAGTGGCTTGGGAGCAAATGCAAAATGAGCAGCGGAGGACAGTGCAGAAGATGCAGCAGGCTCTCAGTCTGACCCACGAGGATTCGAAGATGTCTGCGTGCAGTGACTTTGTGGAACACGCTTGGAAGCCCGACTCCTGCAAAAACTGCTTCAACCCGAAGAGTTCCCACCGGCTGCAAACAACCCCAGGCGTGGGAGCTTGTGGTGCGCTCCCGAATGGAGCTAGGACCAAGCCTGAGAGCCTTGCATTTGAAGACGAAGGTTTAAATACTTTCCCCTTCTCAAAGCCAACAATTGCTGTGAAGCCAACGATGATAAACTCAGATGTTTCTGACGCGTGGGCGGATGTGAATATGAATGCAGGTCTGTCACAGGTAATGATTAATCCAGTCAAACCATGACTTCCCGTTACTTACCTTTTCTTAGGAGTGCTAGGAACAGCTGTTAAAACTGTTTCCTTCCCTTTGATTTTCCTTTTGGACTCGACTCAGGTTTTTAAGCCATATATTGGCTTCTCAAAGTATCTTTTGGTGAAGCTGAATGAGCTGTTGCTTGCAAGTCATGTACAAAGGAGCTTAAAAATACTTTGTTTGTTTAGGCATTTCTGGATTTTAAATGAGGATGCAGGTTAAAGTTATTTTCCTGGGAAGATTTGCTGAAAAGATGTCCTGTCTGATTGCAGTCAGTGCTAACGGGATCCATGGTCTTTGTGGGTGAGGAAGGAAGTGTCTTTCTACTCTATGGGCTCACAACCTTTGCCAGAGCAGTAGTGCCCTCTGGGTGTAGCCCTGCTACCTGCCTGGAAACTAGTTTGAGTTGCAGTTGAGATGAGTGGAGCACTCAACCCTGACCAGTTGATACCAGCACTGTCCCAGCCACGGAGAGTGAAGCATGGGCTGCTGTCCCCCTCCCTGTAGCATAGGTGTGCTCATATCTCTGCTTGCCCCAGAGGAGAGTCAGGGCTCACTAGCTCTCTTCTTGGCCTCCTGTTGCTATCCCTTTTTTCTCTTTTAGGGGTAAAGGACACGCGAGCACAAGCTGCCATCATTGGTGGGGTTTGATCTGTGCATGCAGATTTGGCCCCAGGCTGAGTTTTGTGCTATAGGAGCAGGTTTTGCCGCCCTAGAATGGGGGTTGCTTCATAGGCATGTGTTACCTTCTGCCTCTTCCACTTCTCCTTGGCAAGCAGGATAGATCTCCCTTGGATGAAGAGATTTGAGATACATTTCCCTGCCTGCTCCCCAGTCCCTACTGCTGAGCAGAGCCAAGCTGCTATCCCAGCATAACCTGTAATAGTCTGTGTTCCTGAGTCACACACTCTGGAGCAGTGTGAAACGAAATGAAAATAAGCAGAGAGAGGTGCAAATATTCCTTCCCTCTCTGAATCTTTAATTGCATGGTGATTCATAGACAGGATGACAGGTTGGACATGTTTCTGGCAGCGAACCCATAGAAAGAGAAAGGAGAATGCCTTATTCCAGTACATTGCCATTGTTGCTAATGCAAGGATTGCAAATGGTCCAGGAAATATGACAAGTATAGTTTTAGTAGGAAAGGTTTGTGGAAGTTACTAGTGGGGTGAGCACAGCAAAACAGATGGTGAATGCCAGAGGACTGTTGTGTGTATCTGGACTTCAGTTTTTGCGGTTTGTGTTTTGTGTTGTTTTTTAAATTTTATTTCTCTTTCATTTTGCATATGCATGTTCTGACAGTGCACTTGTCTCTTTGACCCATGCAGGTCAGCTGGGGCATGATTTCTGGCAAGCAGCTCTTGAAATCAGGAGATACGGAACGGATCTGCCTTGACAATTTTGGCAACGGTGGTGTGAGAAAGCCCTTCCTTCACAACTTGCCCAGTGACTGCTTGTCTTGCTGTCCTCCTAGCTACTCCATGGTGGGTCTGCGCAACCTGGAGAGCCGAGTGGAGAGAAATGTCTCCTTCCACAACATGGTACTTGCAGGTGAGGTGGGCAAGCAGGAGGACAGAGCCAAAGACAAGTTCACCCTGTCTCATCAGACGCCCTGCCCTAATCCATCTGCCTTGGGGGACAGAAGCACCACTAACTCCAGCAGAAACCCTTCTTCGCAAGCCAGAGAAGGAGCAGTGCTCCCTTCAGAAGGTGACTGTGGTCACATCTCCTCCAGCTTTGAAAGCGAAGGGGGCGAGTACTGTTCAATCACAAACTGCCGAGAGCACCCCATCTCGTGGGAGCCATGTTGCACAGAGGAGAAGGCTGCACAATGTGAGAAGGAAAGTCGTGCTCTCTGCGGATGGAGGCAGCAGAATGCTCCGGACATTCCCAGGCCAAGTGGCCAAGCAGTCAAGTTCAGCGAACAGGAGCGCAGAGCTGTGAATGTGGCCTTCTGCATCACGAAAGATCAGGGTGATCCTCTCCCCTATGCCCTGTGTTCAGAGAGGAAAAAGCTGTCTCTCCATGCTGAGCCTGCCGTCATCCCTGAGAGCACAAGGAGCAACAGGGCAGCTGCCTTTGCTTTGTCCCAGGAGGATGAGGACTCTCCTCTCCGTGGGGATGCCTCTGTCACTGAATGCCCCCAGAATGAGGGTTTGAGCACCCCTCAGCAGGCTCTGGTGGAGCCACAGCACCCTCACCTCCCTGAGCCAGCCCGCAGTGATCCAATCTATGCCGAGAGCACCAAGAGGAGGAAGGCACAGCTGAAGGCTGTTGGTGGACAGGCAGTCATGGAGAAGCTAGCCCACAGCACTGTCAAGCAGCAAGCTGATGGGTCGTGGAGGGATGGTGGCTGCACTTTGGGAGGTGAGAAGGAATACCAGGACTCCACTGGCCAGGTGGCAGCAAAGATAACTATAATGACGGCGCACACTGAGGATGATCACAAGACAATATTCCTCAGCAGCCCTGACTCAGCAGTAGGAGTTCAGTGGCCATGTATCAGCCCCACTTCCCACCCTGATTTTGGGACCTCATTAGCTGCCATTGAGCCTGGACAGCCTTTTCAAGCATCTGGAAGTGAAAGCAGCCCAAGATTTCATCTGACAGCTCCTGCCAAGACCTCACTTAGTGAGGGTCCAGCCATTCCCCCAAAGATGTCCAAAAACAACCAGCTGGGGAGTGAGGGGAACCGTGTGCCCCCTGTAAGCTCCTATGTGGGAAGGTTTGGTGATGACAACAGCCATGATGGGGCTGGTGTTCAGCTGCTTCCGAGAAGCTGTACTGATACAGGTGTCTTTGGGCCATCCCCTTCTCTGTGCACTCATGTGAATGGGGTCTCTGTGGAGGAGTCCAGCAGAGGCCTGGCAGGCCCGTCCTATGACAGGAGGCAAAAATACTACACCCCAACCTGGACCAAGCAGTGCCGAATAGAGGAGGAGGAGGAGCAGGAGGAGGAGCAGGAGCTTTTAACCCACCCATGGGCAGTAGGAGCTGAGAATGGAAAAGCTGGTGCCGACCTTGTGGATGATGGTCTGATGCTGGAGGCCCAGACTGGGATTACCAAATCTTCTTCTTTCTCCTTCGATTTCCCTAAAGACAAGAGTAATGGTATGGAGTTTGCACCACCACCACCACCGCCAAAAAAGCAGTCCAGGTACAGCCCCATAAGTGTGTGTGTGTGTGATGTCTATTAACCATTTGCAATTAGGATGTTTGCTGCAGGGGTTCACTGACTAGGAGGTGTTTTTCATTCTTTTTTGCTTCCTTTTCTGTTCAAAGGCAGGCTTTCAGGAGCATGGGAGGTGACTGCACAGCTGAAAAGCTACTTACCTTTTTACTGTGAAGGGCTGTCTGATCTTTGCAAGCCTTGGTTTGAATGTCATGTGCACTTGTAAAAGCCCTTTGGGGCTACAAGATATGGCCTTGAGTTCCAATATTCAAGTGAGAACAAAGTCCATGCCTGAGATGGGTAGCATTTCCCAGGTCAGCTTCATTCTATCCTGGCACAGTTCCTTGATGTTGAATAGGATAGAAAATCTGATGTTGCAGTCTCCTTGTGTAGGTGGAACTGGGCAACTTATCTTGATGCTAATAACCAGGGCCTCCAAAATCCACATTTTCAGTTTGCCTCTAATGTCTTTTTGCTTTTGAACTGAACTGTGGAAGCTTCCCAGGGATGTCTCCTTGCCTGCAAGCAGGTAATTGGGGCTTGCCCAATGTGGGCTTGTTCTGTAGGGAAGTCACCTGTATTCAGGCAGCCTTTTGCTTTCTGATCTCCTGGAAGTCAGGTTTGCAGGCAGGGCAACAACAGGCCCCAGAAAACAAATGTGAATGAGGAAGAGCTGTCCATCTGGGAAGGAAGTTGCTCTGCTAAGCAATTAAAAAAAAAAAAACTGAACAAGCTAACAATACTTTGTGTGCATTCAGCATCTGCAGCTGTGTGTATAACTCAAAAGAAAAAATGAAGGTGAAATAGGGGAAGAAAATTTGATTTACTGTCCATCAATTAGGTTGTCTGAACATTCTGGGGAGGGATACTTTCACCTTCTGCAGGTGTCCTGCAGACAGCTTTATTGTGTTTGTCAGTTTTGTTACCTGTAACTTTGCATTGCACAATGGATTTGAGTCAAGCTGCTTGATCTAAAAGTCAAGAGAAGCAGGAATGGGTGTTTGGAGGAGAACTTGCTCTTGAGGTCCATTGTCAAGCTTATGCATAGACATCAGTGACCTGCAGGCTGAGACTCTGAATTTTCAACATGTTTGGGGGTTGGCTAGTCCAAGGAACTAGTGTTTAAAATTGACCAAGAGGTGAACAAATGAAGTTTCTTAAGGAAAGGGAAGAGATGGACAGGTGACTTCAGTTCTCCTTAGTGCTGGTTTTTCTGCTGTGATGATGCATCCCTGCTAAAGCCAGAGGAATGGAAAGGTCCACAAACAAGTGACTCTGAGGCACATCCATATTCTTCTAGTGCTGGACAGTCTAGCAGCCTGTGTGGTATTTGCCACATGAGGTGGTGTTGAGGCCCAGTGGAGAAGACATGATGCTGTTGAGCAGTGATTATTTAGGAAACACCAGGTTGCCTTCTGAAAGTTCTCTAGAGCCTGATTCCTTCCCCTGCAGAGCAGAGGTCAGCATGCAGGCCAGAAGGGTGGTGGCACTTAAACTCAGCAGTGCTAGGAGCTCCTACTCATGGAGGAGGAATCATGTGGAGCCCTTTGTCTGTACTGGTGGAAAGCTGTGGCAGCACTTGGAGCCTCCTTTGTGCCTTCATGAGTGCTGGGAGAAGACTGGGCTCCTTGCTGTGTCAGGGTGTCTCATTGTCTGGGTAACTTGAACGAGCTGTGCTTCAAGCCAGGAGCATGCCCTGCTGTTGCCCTTCTTGTGGTGTTATGAGAATCCATCCTGAGGAGTGTGGAGCATTTTCTGCTCCTTGGAGAGGCTGTTTCTAGCACCTGGTGTGATCAGGCTGTGTCAATTGCTTTTGAGTCATTCTGAAATCACCTGTGTGCTAGAAAGCCTATATAAAAGCAGGCAGGGAAACTGAGGCTGGTAAACATGTGGCATCTGTGACTAGGATCTCTGATAGAGCTAAAAACCCTGCCAGGTGATTGAGGTCGGTGCTGGCTACCCCTGCGGCTGTAGGGCACGTTGTGCTACAGGTATTTGTCTCCTAAGGACCTTGGTGCCTGCAGCCAAGCCGTAGGGTGCCTTATTCAAAAAAGAATATCCCTCCCTCTGGCTACCAAACTTCAGTGCAGGTTTCACCAACTGAGCAAACCCAGATGGTTGCTTTGTTTGTTTGCTTTGAGTGTGCTCTTGTTCTGTCTCCAGTGTGGCTTCTCTGAGCATGTTGATGCAGGATGCATGGCAGTGGGAGGGATGGCTGCATGCACAGCTGGTAAAATCACACCAATGGGATTTTGTTGTCCCTGGCAGTCATTGCTTGCAGCTTTGGGCCATGGCATGGCTCTGACCTGGTGCTGGAGAAATATCTCCTCTGTTCCCCACAGGCTGCACCCAAATGCCTGAAGAAGGAAAGTCACAGAGGTGACTCTGAGGCACATCCATATTCTTCTATTCTGCTGGACAGTCTGTGGACATATGCTTCTCCCTCATGGGAGAACTGCTGATCCTTTTGTTATTCTTACATAGTACTTCACAGAGACAGGGTGCCTCAGCCCAAGACATTGCCTAGCGGCACAGCTGCAAAGGGTCTTTTGGTGGATGGATGGAGTTAAAGTCAGCATACATCTGGTTGTGGCACGGGCTTTGGGCTAGGGGCTTAGCAAGTCAGGGTTCATCTTATTTGCAAGAAATAAGAAATAATTTGCAAGTGTATCTTATTTGCAAGCATGTAGCTCTTTTTCCTTCTAGATCTCAAGCTGCAGAAAGGTATTTGAGTTCATGCTGGAAAATGAAGTCTGCCTGTTTGAATTTCTTATTTAAAGTTAATTGCTTACTTTAAAGGAAACTCTCATGTGTGTTTGAGTTAGTTATAAAACAGTGAACGAAAAAGTGGGTCTGTGGATTTTGTTTTGTTCATCTTGGCTCTAACAATTAAAAGGGAAAGAGTTTTTACAGGATAAATTCCTGCCAGATACTGAGGAACCTCTGATTTTGGAGTAAGCTGTCTCTGAGGATGGTGGAAGGAGCAATTTTAGGGGGGTATAAAAGTTACTGCAGAAAAGGAAAAAAAGAAATTTGTGCCTGTTTCATCCTATATAAAGCTACTCTGGATCTCGTGCAACTGTTTCTTCATACAATCCTCTTTTCCTGCTTGTTTGAAAGATTATAGATATTGTTTGCTTGGTCTGAAACAGAATGGCAAATGAAAGAGGAAAGATGTTGGAAAGGGAAGATGGTGGCTGGTCCTCTTCCAAAAGCTGGGAAGGTAGTTGGCTAAGGAAAGAGCTCACCAGGGAAACTAGGATCCCCAGGACATGTATGTGCAATGAAGATTTAAAGGTTCTTTGATGTGAAATGCTCTAGCATGGCCTTCAGTTTCTTGGCACAAGGAATGAATCTTTGCTGAAATTTATGTCTCTCTTATGCAGAGGATCAGGCTAAATGATCTTCGTGGTTTCTTCTAACCTGCTAAACCTTGATGGTTAATTCATTTCCTGTGTCTCTTAAAGAAGGAAAACAGTGATGCTGCTTTGCATCTTGAGCTGTTTTCATCATAATTAATGCCACCTTCAAAAGGCAGTGCTGTAGAGAGCTTCTGAAATCTGCTGAATGCACTCACTTGGGGTAACAAAGGTGTGTAGCACAGCACTTCCCAACACCTGTCATCGCTGAAAGCAGCCGGGACAAAAGAGCTTGGGTTGTGCCAAGATTGCATGTTACTGTGCTGCTGCCACTGCTTGTTGCTGGAGGGAGCAGAACACAAGAGTATTACAGAAAAATGACAATGTTGGGAATTTGCTCACCAGGAGAAGAGCCAGGTGTTGGGAACTGGATCGCCAGGAAAAGAGCCAGGTTTGTTCCTCACTGACGAGGCAGTGCTGGCTGGTGGGACTGTGCTGCTCAGGTCCTTGACAGGAATCAGTCTATGACAGAGCAGTATTGTACCCGAGGCAGAATATTCCTCTTTTCTTACTGTTCTCAAGTCACCTGTGAAACAGAATGGCAAATGATCAGTCTTTGGAGCTCAGTGTCAGAGTGTAGCACAGTGACAAAAGCAGACTGGCTTCATGGAGCTGCTGTGGCAGTTACAAATGCAATTGGAAGTCACACAGGTTCCAAATTTTGATCCTTTTCTGTGACTACAGATGACAGCACGTACTTATTTTTTGACCTAGGACAAGCCAGATTTATTATTATAAAAATGAAAAAAGATAATAAATAAGAAACTCTGGATGGCACTTACTTAAGTACACAATAATTAAATAAGTAAATAAAACAAAGAAGGGAGAGTATGGCTCAAGCAGAAGAGAGAATTATGCTCCAGGACAGGGAGGGGATTCTTTTCAATTCTCCTGGTGTTTTGTCTGAAATTAATGAGGAATTAATTTTTAACCCATCTACCCTCTTGATTCTGCACCCCATCTGAATTTTCCTTTGCTTCTATGGACCCTTAACCCTTGTTTCAACTTAACCTGCTCTACATAAAACTTCTTTGGTACAGGGAGGAGTGCCGTACCCCTCTAAACAGAGCTTAGGACTGTTTCAAAATCCTCTGTTTCCCTTACCTCAGTTTTGGTTTCTCCACATTTGCCACCTGGTAGCAGAAAGATAAGTACTAATCTAAGCTTCAAATATTGTAAGCTCCTGTATGCTGGCTTTTAATTTTCCTCTGCATCCAGGGGAAGATGCTGAATGAAACGGCAGTGGAGAGAGGAGAAAGATATAATTATTCAATTTCATGGTAGACAAGCATATGGTACAATGGTGCTTTCTCCTGTGTAATAATTATGCCCAGCCATATGTTATGTTTGATGCTGTAGTGCAGTCTGGCTTTTCCCTATTCTGTGCATTAGTTGCATTATTTTATTTTGGGAGGGGGTGCCTTGTTGATGTTATCACCAACCATCTCCTGGAGTTCAGTTTGGTTTGTGGTAATTTGTGTGTTCTCTCCTATCCCTGTTGTTCTGTCACATGATTTATAAAGCTTAGGATCTCTGTTATCTGTTCAAGTCCTGCCATCTGTGCTGAGAAGGAGTGACCCCCTCCTCTGGCACAGAAAGGCTGGGAGACTCCAGTTGTGGGACTGCAGAGCGGGCACTCCCTGTAATCAGGCCTCTGCTTTGGGAGAGACGTGCCTCGCAGCATCCTCCACTGTGCTGCCAACAGGCTCTGCGTGTGATGGCTGCTGGAAAGGCGCAAGCGGGAGCCTTGCAACTCTTGTGCCTCAGTGGCCTTCTCCTCTCGCAAAACTTCCTGCCCCTTGCACTTGTGGAAGGCAACCAGATCTGCATGTCAGATCTCAGACAGGAAATTCAAGCCAAAGGTATGTCCCGAGTCCAGGGGTTCCTGGGGCAATATCCCAAGGCGTGTGTGTGTGTGCAGTTAGGGGTGTCGTGCTTTGGTGCCCACCTGCACTCTCTGAGAAGTGCAAGGTATCCACCTGGGGGTGCTGGGGTCCTCCAGCAACATCAGGCGGGACCCCAATCTGTTAAGAAGTGTGAGGTTAAACACATGGCTACTGCTTGAATACGACTTGTGGGAAAGACAAAGCGTGCTCTGGTCAGGGATGCAATGTGGGACATGGGAAATTATCCAGGTCCCTTTTCAATATTCTAGAACTCCATACTGTGTGGTTTGGGGTTTCTTGGTTTGGTTTGTTTCTTTACAAGACCACTCTTTTCAATCTTGACTTGTTTTAGGCAGGACTGTGGGAGTCATATGCAAAGTCAGCTGGGTGATATTGTTCATGCTAGGAAAACTGGGGAATAGTGAAGTGGAAGAGTTGTCTGAATAAGCCAGCATGTTGCATGGAGGATATTGAGTAATTGAAGTGTATTTAAAGCCACCAGAATAATTTAGAGAGCTGGAAATCTGTGAAATCTTGTGGGTTTAGGCTATTAGATGGGGAGGGCTGACTCTTGTGACCTGTCCTTTATGCACAGGCACATGAAGAAGGCTCTGGTACTGCTTTTGAAGTTGCTGGCTATGTTTAAGGTGCTGAGCAAGCATTTCTTAAACCCTTGGATATAAATTGGGTATAAATTAACCACTGTTACATCTTTCTGAATGGAAGTGTAGCCCACTGACATTTGCAAGCCAGAGATGGTGGTGGGAGTGACAGAAATTCCAATGTTTTCTTTAGATTTAAGATGGGTTGATGGTCTTTATTTCTACTATTTTTTGGTAAAAAGGGCAAGACAGAGGATAGGCAGCTGTGCCCTTGCACTCACGTGTAGTGGAAGGAGCACTAGCAAAGCAGGGGAAGTTCAAATTAGCTGTAAATCAGTATCTCGCAGGCTGTCACAGCAATGAGCTGTTCAGCTCTGGGATTGGAATTTTACTGAAATGGGAGAGTTTGACCCTGGCGAGTGTTTTCAGTAACTCTTCGGTATAGTGGGTGATATTTTGATGTGTGCAGGCTGCAGCCTAGGCTTCAAGCAGCTCATAGGAAAAGAGGGAGATGTAAAGCAAAGGCATTTCCAGGAGGTATTAGCTGGCCCAGCTGTAACATCTGAAACAAGAGCAGGATGTCGCTTAAGCGGCAAACAATTTCTATTTCGGTGAGCCTATTCAGGAACTGCATTTTACATAAGTCACGGCAGTACAGAGAGGAAACGAGGCTTTCTGTGCATCTGACTTCACCAGGACACTGAGCTCAGCAAAGGCAGCAGCCAGCATGGTTCTGGCAGACGCCGCGTTGCACCCAGGTTGCTTGGAGGAATAGGTGTGGCTGTGCACCGTGGACCTTGGACCGCGCTGAGCAAAGTCCCATCTCTCTCTGAGTGCGGGAATGGTAAGGCAGCTCTGTGAATTTGTGTTTAGTGATGGGAAAGAAACAGAAATTCACCAACTTTTTGGGGGTGGGGGGTGCTGGGTGGAGAATTGTGTTAAAAAACATCTCATCTGTGCAAATTGAGACCAGCTCGCTTGCAAACTTCTTTTCTTATGGATTTAAATGTTTCTTTGATTCTTGCCAGATCAGCCAGTGTACCCACATGGGTGTGCACCCTTGTGTTTTTTTCCACCCAAATTACTAAAAGTTAAGCATCTGGGGAGTTATAGGATGAAGTTATATCTTTATAGTAAAAAATAATAAGTATTTAAGTGGAGTTGGTTGCTTTCAACAGCATTCTTGTAACGGACCTAAACCCCTCCATCTCTCTCTCTCTCTCGTTTTTTAAACTGTGACTTGTGTGGTGCATTGTGAAGTTTTGTAAATCATCCCCGAGAGGCTTGCCAGGTTAAATTCATCACTAGTGCAAGACCAGTGTCTCTACTGAGGCACACCTGAAGTGGTTTGTAGAGCCTTATTTTCATCAGCCCCTGAGTATTTTTAGACCAAGGTTGCTCAGGCAGATGAGGAAGTCTGGCAGTAGTTTCTTCCGGGCTTCTCATACATTCTGCTCTCCATGTGGTGGTGTGGACATGAGAGTAAGTGCTTTGTCTGGATTGGGAACGGAATATTTCTCAATCTTCAAATAAGAATCTCTCATAGATTCTGCTGTGCTTGGCGGTTTTGGATGAGGAGGGATCCCATGCATGTGAACAGGGTGCCACAAGAAAATCATTGTGCATGTCTTTTGTTTGTCTTTCTCAGCAGCCATTCAGCCGTCTGATTAGGAAATGCCGGATACCTTCCAGCAAGATAGCTGGTGGAAGTCCTTTTACTTCTGTACCAGTTTGCCACTAACCTTTTTATGCTTTTAACCAACGTGTTGGTTTTATCAATGGATTAGCAGTTTTACTTAAAAAAACGTGTCCTGATAACCTTTGTTTGCTGGCTGACAGAGTCTGAACTGTACCAAACCTAGGAGTGTTTATGCTCTGCTGTGCTGCCTGATTTCAACAGTTTTTGTTTTTTTCCAAGGCAGAAAGAAATGAAGAAAATGCAGGGGACATTCTTTATCTTAGCAAAAAGTCCTGCTTGCCTGAACTGATCACTTAAACTATGACCTGGCAGGTTATAAGCCCAGTTTATGGTTGGTTTATTTTTTTAAGTGGAAGCTGAATGGAAAACTGTAGGTCTTTAATATAAGACTGGATAGTGGGTTCTGAGTTTGGCAGACTCATGTTTTCTGCAGAGATGTTTCTTCTTTTGTAAGGTTTTGGTTATTACTGTGATGCACTGCTGGAGACAACAGCTGCCAGGGATGGACTTTTCTTCTACTTATTTCTCTGTCATGAAGGAATTGGGCTCAGACACCCAGCTTCGATCTGCCTTCCGTAAAATGGAAGGAGTGATGCTACTCCCTTCCCTTGAGAACTCTGTTGAAGGCAAACACTGGTGGGTCCCCACTTCCCCATGGCAGTGGCCAAAATGGGATGTGTTCCAGGACCTTACATGTGCTAGCCAAAGGAGGTACAAGCTGAGGCTGAATGCTCTTGGCTCAGTGGCTTTCCTTCTCTGCTCAGGCACAGATAGTTTGTCATGGGGGACTGGCATGGGGACTACAAGCCTATAACCTGCCCAGAGTGAGTGGAAAACAATTCCCCAGGTGCTGGAGGAAGAAGAAAAGTGCACAGGAAAGAGGTGCTCTGGCATGATAAAAGACTGCATAGTGTATGGGTAGGCAGAGACCAAGCTAAGGCTGCTCTTATCTTGAGCCTCTGTGCACAAATTTCTCCTGACTGTTCTTTCACTCTCTCTAGGCACGCTCTGAAAATGAACCCAAATAACACAGAGTTGGAGAGGGTCAGCAACAGTTCTGCTGAGAGCCTCAGCCCACCTTTCAGGAGCGTCCACGTCAGCTTCACAGCTGGCTCCAGCGACAGCCTCGACTCGGACACACAGACCGGGAGTGATGGCAGTAAGTGACCATTGGCTATGGGGAGAGGTAGCTTTGTACCTGAGGCCCACTGCTGGGACAGCATCCTCAGAGCAGGGATCATGAGTGTTTGATCCCCTAGTTCCCCCAGCAACCCTTCATCTTTCCACTTCTCCTATCCTTCTGCCTCTGGATGCACTTAAGATGAATGTGGCAGAGTCACACTAACGTCACAGACTTTTTCCTCTTTCATTTGGCAAGTGCCAATTTAATTCACCCTGTAGCTCTCCTCTTGTCTGGATAAAACCTCCATCTGAAAGCAATTGTCCTTATCCTGCTTGTGCTTCATACACTTCACAAGGTCACAAGTAGTCCTGCCATAAAAAATCCTCCACAGATTTGAGGAGTACCAGAAAGAGTCTTGTGCTAGAGGTAATCTCTCCCTCTCATTGTGTTCCTAGTTATTTCTTGAAAGGGAAAAAATCTGCCTGCACTCGTTCAACTGAGATTAAAAAATACTTACTATGAAGTCACTTTTTTCATCAGTGCGTAACAGACATGCACTAACGTGTTCAGCAGCTCAGAAAGTATTCCCTTAGAAAAAGCAACCTTCGTGTAGTGGAAGTTCTGTCTTTCCAAGAGCAACAATGTGCAGCAATAAAATTAAGAGCCAGAACTCTGGAAATTCCATTTTTCCACCGCTAACTTGGAGTCTGAGCATGAGACCGTGCCAGGAAATTGTACAAGGGTAAGAAAAACTCACATATGTTGGATCTTTATTTGCCGGGCACAGAAGCAATTCACTGTCAAAAATGATAGGGACAAGAGGATTTCTCTGCCTCCACTAACAGAAGCAACTGTTTAAACTCATCATGGGAAAGATGAGTTTTGAAATGAATACTCAAATCCAATTTTTCTTGCTGATACAAGCTTGAAGCTATGCAGTCAATCACTGAGTGAGCTGAGCTCAAATTAATTTGTTATGCTGTCAGATGTTAAAATATGAAGTGTGGGGATCTTTTAAGCCCTTGACATGCAGAAAGACTTTATGCTGAAGGTATAGAGCACTGTTAGAAAAGCTGTGAAAGGGTTTAATTCATTACTTTCTGCTTGGGGCAGAGCCCAGCAGCACATTAAAAAAAAAGTTAAGAGCAGTTTGGCATTTGTGGACTAGGCATGTGGACTGGTTGCCAAAGATTCCAGTGCTGACGTTTGTTCCCTAAGACTCTTTCAAGTAAATCTTGTCTCATGAAACAGGGATTCAGCTCCATGGCCTGGCAGAAATGCCTCTGTTGAGGTGCTCTTGGGCTTTATGCTGAAGAATTTCTCTTGGCTGTGTCCTCTGTCAAAGCCCCTTGGATGGAAGTGGCAAGAGGTGCCATGCTGAATGATCCTGTGTGGCTTTTGGCAGGATTTTTATGGAGGGAATCTTTCCTGTGGACCCCTTAATGTGTGATGCAGATGTCTGGGCTTTCATCAAAGACTGGAGCATGCATCTCAACTGTTGAGACAAACCATTATGAGAACCATTATGGTTCTCAGCTGGAACTGGAGAGAGGTCACTTGGTGGGTGACTGGGTGTACAATGTAGGCAGACACCCAGGGCAAGGGTACAACAGGAGTCAGATAACTTGGCCCCTGAAAACTGGGGCAAAAGAGATGTGTGCTGATTCACATTTCCTACAGAACTGTTTCTGATCACATTGTCAGAAACGGGGTGCCAAAACCACCTTGCATGGGAAGCTCATCTTCTGCAGAAACCAAAATCAGTGCTGCATATTCCTGATGTATCTCTCAATGATGTTGCTGTGATTGGGTGCATTTACAGGAGGTGCCCTGGCAGTGCCATACAGGTAGCCTTGTCAGTGGAGGGGTCAAATGAAAATTGAGATTCTGCTACTAAACTCTGGTGGGCAGGGTCAGGGCCAGATCGTGCCAGCATCCACTCTGGTAGCTGAGAACTAGGGGACCTGCCCTCACCTCATGTGGTCTCAGGTGGTGAGCAGCTAACAGAGATTGCTGCTGTGGCACAGATGGTGTGGCTTTGAGCTACTCAGTGACATGCTAGGACAGGCAGGGATCTGGGCCCTTGCACTTGGAGGTTGTGCATGATTGTTGGTGAGTCACTTGGGTTAGGAGGGAGACAAGTGCCTGCTACAGGCTGATATGAAACTGCCCCAGGGTGTTCCTGAGCAGTCAGAAAGCTACTGTGAGGAAGTCCTGCTGGCAGCTGAATCCTTAACAGCAGCTTTGTGAGGAGGAAGGATGTTTTGTTACCGCTCCGCAGCTTTAGAAGCTGGACTTAAAGAAAGCAATAGATCCCCCTATCTGCTAAGCTCCCTTGGAGCTAAACCCCACCATGCACCTTTCAAGGTCTGTGCTTGCATGCAAGTTGTTAGCAGAGGTCAAGTTTATCAATACTCCCGTGTCATTCAAGCAGCATAGAAAAATTCACTTAAATTATTGCATCTCTTCTTTTAATTTTCCCTTCACTCCTCACTTGTTCTGTCTCCATGACCTGAAATTACTGCTCTTTATTTCAATGTCAAATTGGCTTTTTGTCCCTTTTTTACAAGGCAGCCATCCCAACTCAATCCGTGTGCAGATAGCATGTGGAGCTGCTTGGGGTTTAGTGGTATGTAGGGGGACCAGCCTGCTCTCTGAGCAAAAAGGTCTGGCAATAAGCTGGGAGACTAGCAGTGGGAGGAGGCTAGATTTTTTCAAGAGGATGGAAATTGCCAAAATCCCAGGCTTTGCTCAGTGACCCTTACCCAGTGTAAAGCAGAGAGAAAGGTTCAATATAATTCTTGGGCTACTCTGGAACAGCCGGAGCTGTGCAGGCTGAGTCACTCTCTCCTTATCACGCCATGCTGCTGAAGCACTGGGTGGTAGCTCCCAGGTGAAACAGGCTGTGTTTAGAAGATTGTCCTTGTATTGAAGTGCTTCATTCTTACTCCCCTGGGGATGACATCACAGGTTAAATATTCACCCTCTACTACCTTTTTACTACAGTATATGCAGTTTCATAGGGGAGTGGTTTTAAGGGTGGGGAAGCACATTTCTCTAGACGGCTGGTTGCATCCTGCTTTACAAACTTGCTATATTAAACTGGATTAATTCCCTAACCTCTTCAGTGAAACTTGGCAGTTGGGAATAGTTGAGGACTGTGCACTGGGTTCAGATGTAGCCTGGCTTGCTGCTGTGTTCCTAGCCAGGGTCCTGGGGGTGTCAGGGATATGGAGAAGGACCTGTGCTCCCAACTTACAAGGACCACTCATGGCATCTTCTTGCATGTTGCTGTCTCCTAGGGCACTCGTCTGAGCCGAACCACTCGCCCCCTCCAGCTGAGAGCCATGTGTTTCCACCTGTCCCTTTCCTTCCCGTCTCCAGTGAGGATGGTCCCTCTGCCCCCAGCTGTCCGCCCCCTCTGCCCCAGAAGAAGACAGTGATCAGAACAGTGTCCTCTCCAGACGGCTTTTTTGGGGGACAGGCATTTTCAGGCAAAGCAGCCGGTGCTGCCACCCCCAGGCTGAATGTCAGCCACTCCGAGAGCAATGTCTGCCTCCGAGAGGAGCCTCCCTTCATCCACCCAGCCAGCCTGGGGGGCCGCCCTGGCGCTTTCTCCTCCTCCGAGTCCCTGGAGAAAGGCTCCAAAGGAAACAGCTACTGGGGCTCAACCAGTGGTAAGAGCACAGGGGCTTGCATCCCCAGCAGAAACCTCCAGTCGCTTTCCTCCTCGCAGCTCAGTGTATCCAGCCAGGTGTCATCGGCCTCCAGCCTCCACAACCTCCTGAGCAACATCGACAGCAAGGAGGGGGTGTACACCAAGCTGGGGGCCCTCTACGCCGAGTCCTTGCGCCGCCTGGTTGCCAAGTGTGAGGACTGCTTCATGCGGGAGCAGAAGAACGAGCTGCACTTCAGCGAGAACAACTGGTCACTCTTCAAGCTGACGTGCAACAAGCCCTGTTGCGATTCGGGGGATGCGATATATTACTGTGCCACTTGCTCCAAGGACCCTTCTACCACCTATGCTGTGAAGGTAAGTCCACACCCCGGAGGTGTCCAGGCTTACCTCCATCTTCTAGTAGGGAGGATGAGTCAGAGAGCTGCAGTGTCCAAGGCTGCATGGGAGTCCACAGTAGCTGAGCTGGGACTGAACCTTCAAACTTATTTTTCCCCCTTTCTGGTGTATGGGTTTGAGTGAAAGTGTGAGAAGCAGACTTTGCAGTACACCTTTAAGAAGCACCATCAGCACACAATAGCCTATTTTCTCTGCTTGTATTTCTCACAGGTGAAGTTTGGCAAGCAAAACCACTTCTAAAATTGCCACTTTTCCCCTACCACTTGCAAAGGTTAATTTGGAGAAGTAGTTTCTGTTGTAACAAATACTAGTCAGTTGCTTATTGCTAAAGGGGTCTGAAACTCAACCAGTTTCTCTGTAAAACATCTTTGTGCAAACACTCTGTTGTAAACTCAAAGGCATTCACCTTTGACGACACAAGCTGATGAAAGGCTGTTCAAAAGACAGCATTTTTGCCTCTGCCTGACTTTTAAGTGGAAAGTCTGACCCAGAAACCATGTGAGTGCTTATATGATTCGAACTACAGGTGATAAGATGTTGCAGATCCCAATTAAGCAATGTGAGGCTGACCCAGACATGCTGTGTAAGGTCAGATCTGAAATATTTTCCTGTAACTCTATGGAATACATGTTTGAAATAGAAACTCGAGGTGCAATAGTTCAGCTCTTTGAAGCCTGAATAAGTAAGCTTATCCAGCCTGTTTCATGGACATCCTGTGGATTTTGGTTCTCGATCCATGTTACTACCTGAATACAGAGATTTTAATTGCCATTCTAACTTAACACTAGGGACATCTCATTGCTGCTTATTCTTCAGCTTGTTTTCAAAACCTATAGTAATTCCCAAAAAAGCATTTTCCTTGCATTGAGCATGGAAAAAAGAAAAATCTCTACTGAATTATTTCCACCATTATGAACCTTAAGGGGATGTTTTAGTTGTGACAGCTTTAAAGCCACGCTAAAGGAAGTACAGTCACTCCCAAAGTGGGGTTGTAAATAACCAGAGTGGAGTTATAACACACATAAAATCATCTACCTAAATCCATTGCAACTCTTCCTGAAGCCTCAAAACTGTGTGGTGAATTGTTGTGTGCCTTTTCAGTCTGTGGTTCCTGTGGCACACACAGACCTTTGCTTTTGCCTGCTGTGTTAGGTGGGTTTCAGTGGCTCAGCTCAATGGCTGTAGTGCATGAATTCTTGCTGAGGCAGAAACAGCACATTTCAACCTCTTTTAACATGACTGTACTTGTGTACAGTCTTGTGTACAGCCTGTGAGGTAAGCCTGTGAGGTGGGCTTACCCTTGCTACACTGCTGAGTGTCTTTAACAAAGCCAAACCCATTCCAACAAGGCCATAATCTGTGCCAGCATAGTGATGTTGTGTGTGTGTTTACCCATGTGCATGGATACAGTTCCTGCAATGTTCCTGTGTGCTGCCATCCTTTTGGTAGCCAAAATAGGGAATGAATAATTGTGAAACATTACAATTGGCTGATTCCTAGCTGCCCCTCCTGGCTTCTGGTATAGATTTTTTGACATGAAAGAGATCACAGACCTGTAGTTAAAATTAGACTTGGAAAGCTCAAAATGGGCAGAGGATTTGACTTGAGCCAAGGAGCCTGCTGAGGAGCAGGAGCTGGAGTCTGAGCTATGCACAGACGGACACAGCCACATATAAAATGGTTTGAAGGAGCCAGGGTTATATGAAATGGCTTTAGAGGAATTAAGCCAAGATCTGCTCCATGCCTTGGCTTCTTTCTCCTCTTAGGGATGTGTGACTAAGCCAGCCCCAGGCTCCTACTTGGAGCTTGCAGCATGGAGGATGCCTCTGATGCAGCCAAAATCACGCAGAATGACTGGATGGAGAAGATCTCCCTGTATTAGTCTGGCTGCAGTTATTCTTCTAGAGACTCCTCTCTTGCCAGGAGTTTCTCCCCTTTTCCTATGCCTTACATATCTTTCCTTTTTGGGGAGGAATAAACAGGTTTTTTCGCCAGAGGGCTGGAAGGTCTGCTCCACATTTGGGGACCTTCTGCATCATCCTGGGTCCCACTGCATTAATCTGCAATCTGCCCAGCTCTCCAAAGCTTGTCTTTCCACAACATAAGTGTTCAGCCACGACAGGGTATTTTTGTTTAGGAAAGAGAACAATAGGGATTTGAAATGCCCTGTCTTCACAGTATTGTCTCATCTGAGTGAATTACCTGCAAATGCCCAGATTCAAACCCTCGCTAGAGGAATACAAAAGCAGCCCACTTACCCAGCTCTTCTTTATTCTTCTGTATATTTTAACTCGGAGGCAAAATTGATTTCTTGTCCAATTTTGCACGCATGCTGTGACTAGCAGTGGCATGCTCCAGGGTTTGAAACCTTTTATACTGAGTTTCAGCCTGTTGCTGATTCCTGTGGACAAGATATAAATACATCACTAAGTAAAGGGAAAAAAATGTGTATAATAGAAATGCCAGAAGGTCCCATAAGCTAATGGATACTCCTATAATAAACCTGGGTTTGAGTTTGTTTAGTCCCTAATGCAGTCATAAAGCAAAAGTACAGAACAAAATTAAGATAGAAGTCATGTGGGTTTAAGAAAATCTAGATTATAAAATGCTGCACTCTCACTTATTTCTAGGCCTGTTGTTAGCACCCATTTTCTCTTTGGTGTTTTTTTTCCCAGTGCTGATGAGTACAGCTTGTTGCTGGTTTCCCTTAGCCATTGATTGGGGGTTCAGAACAGTTGCTGATGCAAGGAAGTGGAATGGTTGAGGAGGATGTGAAAGTGGCTTCAGGGCTTAGGACCAGAGAAGGATTAGGTGGGAAGAAAGTGCTGGAGGTCTCTGTCCACCTGTCAGTCCAAACAGCACTATGCTCACAGACAGATCATGTTGCATGGGGCCTCATCCAGGCAAATGTTAACCACCTCCAAAGATGGAGGTGGCACACTTCTGCCATAGGCTTTGCTTTTCCTCTCTGCGAATGTCTCCTGGGTTGCAGTAGTTTCTCAGTGACATCCATGACATAAAAGCTATGTTACTTCTGTTGGCAATGAAACAAAATTTTCAGAAGTTATTCATGGGAGAGCTGCCATCCTCCTTTCCTGCAATTACTGGGCATTGCCTGGAAAAAGAAGCATGCACAGAAATATGACTAACATTGGGGTGTTGCAGGACAAAAATGATACTCAAGCCAGGAGATAGTTTAAAATACTTAAGGGAACTGATGTATATTCTGCTTATCCTGTTGTCTTAGCACCTGCAAATTGCATCTTGGGAACCCACCTCTCAAATTCTGGTCTCTGCCCTGTCTCTGTCGGTGGCTGATGAGACTTCTCCTTTGGTCTCTCCTTGCAGATTTGTAAAACCCAGGAGTCCAAGGTGGCTGCTTCGTACTGTAGCCCAGCAGTGCCAGTGCACTTCAACATCCAGCAGGACTGTGGGCATTTTGTGGCCTCTGTCCCCTCCAGCATGTTGCTGGCCTCAGATGTGGGCAAAAGCATGCCTGGGGATGGCCTCTATCCCTCCCGCACTGCCAGTGAGCACGACTGTGTGGTGGTCATTACCCGTGAGGTGCCGAGCCAGACCACTGCCGACTTCGTAAGGGACTCGGTGAAGTTGCACCAAGCCAAGCCCGAGCTCTATGAACGTCGTGTTTGCTTCTTGCTCCTCCAGCTCTGCAATGGGCTGGAGCATCTCAAAGAGCATGGCATCATCCATCGTGACCTGTGCCTGGAGAACCTTCTACTTGTTCCCTGCAAGCCCCCCATGAGCTATGTGAAAGCCAAAGATGACAAACACTTACCCCGCCTCATCATCAGCAATTTTTTGAAAGCTAAACAGAAGACTGGAACTGGAGACTCCAAACTGAAGAAGAGTCAGGCCCGGCTGGCCCCGGAGATTGTGTCAGCTTCTCAGTACAAGAAATTTGATGAGTTTCAGACTGGTATTCTCATCTACGAACTGCTGCACCAGCCCAACCCCTTTGAGGAGAAGGTGCACCTCAGGGAGCAGGACTACAGCCCTGACGACCTCCCTGCTCTACCCAGCATGTCTATCTACTCCCGGGGACTCCAGCAGCTGGCTCACCTGCTGCTGGAAGCAGATCCCATCAAGCGTGTGCGGATCACTGAGGCCAAGCGGATGCTGCAGTGTCTGCTCTGGGGGCCCCGAAAAGACCTCATGGAGCAGCCCCTCAGCCATGAGGAGGCCCTCTGCCAGGTGCTTCAGAACTGGGTGGACATGAAGCGTGCCCTGCTCATGATGAAATTTGCAGAGAGGGCTGTGGACACAGAGCGGAGCATTGAACTGGAGGACTGGCTGTGCTGCCAGTACTTAGCGTCTGCTGAGCCTGCCTCCCTCTTAAACACATTAAAACTGCTGCAGCTGCTCTGACCTTGGATGTGTCTCGGAGGCAGCTGAGGGCTCCTGGTTGCCTTGTGGCTAAAGGTACATGGCCCCTTTATATGCGAGAAGTTTGAATCTCAGTGGCGAATGGACATTCATCTCCTGCCCCACATTCCAGTCAGAGAGCAACAGGCATGTTCAGTATCCTCAGCACTGTTAATTTGTGAGCAGGCAAAACTGGGAACCTGCCCCTATTTTGGGGGATTTTTTTTGTTATGGTAAACATGGATTAATAAACTCCTGCCTGCGTGTGTGCATGTTTCTAATGAACTCAATGTACTTGAGTTGATTTCTGCACCAATGGGACAGTCCTCTGATCCCCATCCCTCCTGAAGCTTCAGAGCCTTGTTGCCCAGGAACACCACTATGCTTCAGAGTGGCAAGCACTGATGAATGGTTGGTTGCTTCTTCTGGGGAGCAAGGGCAGTTCATATAATGCTCCTTTGCAATGCAGAACCAGGAGGGACTTTCAAATTCACATATTTTATGGGTTTTGGCATCTATTCTGTTTCTTACTTTGAAAACAAAAATTACTGCTTGTTTCTGTATATCAGTTGAATTTTTCACTGTGGGCAATCAATAGCAGCTGCCTGTTACCTTTGTTAGATACTAACACAGCAGGACTTTCCTGTCTAGTGGTGCAGCCATGCAAGCTCTTGGATATGAAAGGATGAGAGACAGCTGGAGATGGGTCTGTTCATGAGGATGATGCTGCATGCTGGGAATTACCCCTTGTAAAGCTAATGAAATGGAAAATCCCCAATTCACCTCCAAGGCTTTGGGGGGGAAGTAAGGGCCAGGTTGCTTTGCTTTCCCCATCCCTTCAGCTCATTCCCTTTGCCTGATAATTCACCTGTGCCTTGTGTCTAACATTCGTTTGACCCCCTTTATGGAGAGATGAGCTGGCAGGTGAAATGCTGGGGGCACTGGCCTGAAGGCTGGGAGGGCCTTATTGCTGCAGGTGTTTGAATTAGAAATGCACAGCACTGGGTGCACTGTGAACGTACTTTTCAAACAGATGTGATGGAGCAGCACAATGAGAAAGAGGGAAACTGGCTTGGCTCCCTCCAGCCCCTTTCCCTCCATCCATAGAGCAGTCACTCAGCTTGGCAGAGAGGTGGTGCTGCTCAGAAAAAACAATTTTCCAGAAGGTTGTGGGCTCCTTTTACTCTTCCACCCCAACAGGAAGCAGAGATGAGCTGTCCTGCTCCTGGCACCAGTTCTGCAGCCCTTGGAGAAGGAGTAGATTTTGGACACATAGAGAGAGCCCAGCATCTGCTTAGCTGAGACAGGATGTCACTAGCTGAACTACCCCCCTCCTAACTCAGAGACAAATTTGTGAGTGTCTTCCTCCAGCCTTGATTCACCTCCAGACCCAGCCTACTGTTTTGAGGAATTTTAATTCCTCTGGTTTTTTTGACACTTCATACACTTTCTGTGAATCTTTTCCAGGCTTCTCACCTGGATTTTTTTTTTTTAATCTGTTTGGCTATGGTTGCTGTTGTTGGGAGGGGATGGTTCCTTGGCTGGGCACCCATTTGCAGTGAATTTTCCCTGATCCCCTTAGGGAGGAGGCTGTACACGTTCCTGCCTGCTGGAAGAATGTGGGATGGCTCCAACTGTGGCTGCCAGGGATTTTTTAATACACTGACTTTCTTGCATCTAGCTGTTAGGTCCCCTTCCAGGCACCTTCCCTTCTTAGGTCCAGCACAGGTGGCAGGAGCTTTCTGGTTTGGGAACTGCTGTCCAATGGATCATCCTGAACACATCACTCTGGAAAGTCTGGCTCTGGCTTCCTGCATGTGGTCTCACATGGGTCAGCAGAGTGATGAAACAGCTGGAGAACCTGTCTGAAGGAGCCCAACATGTTTTTCTGATATAAGATGGAGAGGTGACTCAGATTCTAAGCATGGATGTAGGGAAGAGGTTGGAAGCAACTGCAGGACAGCACTGAAGGAGACGGCCTGGCCATGACAAATCCAAGCTGTGCTGGCATCAGGGAAATATGTGAGGCAAGTGGCTTGCAAAGCTTGATGTGATGTGCTTTGATGTGCAAAGCTTGATGGGTACTTGATGTGACTCAAGAAGTAGCCAAACATTCAACCAGCCCACATAAAACAAGATTGGATCCATTTTGCATGCTGAGTTTGAATTTAGCAACAAACATTTGTTACAAATATTGGCACAGGGCCTGCATGGCATGGGTTGTCAACCTGATCAAAACTCTTTCCCTTGAGTTTGGGCCCTTAAGACTTGTTCTGGTGTTGGTCCTGGTACCTTGCAGTAGCATCCCACCAGAGCAGAGCCAACAATAGTTTTGTAGCTTTTCCAGCTATGTTATTTTAAGATTGTGTGGGTAGCTTCTTGCTCTCATATAAACAGAAATTCTTAGCTCCAGGATTTCCTGATACTTTCCCCTATGGTAGCTCATGCTTCTCCAGCCTAAACAGTCCTAGGTTTTGGGTCCTAGGTCAGTGCTTGAACTGGAGAAGTGCATTAGAGCTTCTGCTGCCTGCAGGCAGCCTGGCAGCCCCTTTCCCTCTGGCCAGGTTTCCAGTGGTCCATGCACACAAGAAAGGTGGCAAAACAGCTCTCTGCCAGTGCTTGCTATTGTCATGAAGATTCCCAGGAGCTGGGTATGGCTGCTGACTGCTACTCACTGTAGCACAGGTGAGTTCGGTGAGGAGGTTGTATGTTTCCCACACAAGATGAGGCTGAGACCAAACGGCCCAAGACAAGCACTGGGCAAGCAGTGCTGCAGAAACCCTCTTGCCCAGGAGTCTGATGACCCTGCCTCCCTGCTTCAGAGCATCCCTCAAACCTAGGGGATATCCCAGGAGTAAAAGCCAACCTAGTTCTCCAGACATATATCAGATGTGATTGCTTTGCCAACTCCTCACCCTGCATACTCATGTGGACACGAGACTCTTACAGGACATGCCCCACCAGCCACACAAGCTACCCCGGGAGAGGCTCAGTTTCACTTGGGCTTCTTGGCAAGCAGCAGCAGCAGTGTGAGGCCATAAGATGCTGTTGCAGGAAGTCCAAAGCTGGCAGAGCATGGAGAAGCTCTCAGCCTCCATAGCCACCAGAATGTAGGTGACAATGAGCTGTGTGAAGACCCAGGTTGTGCCACAGTAGAAGAGCTTCACACTCTGGGAGGTGGTCCAGGTGCTGAGGAAGGGATGAATGCAGTAATCAGCCTCCACCATGACAGTCCAACACAAGAAACCGAAAACCTACCCAGCCTGAAGGCTATGCCTTGGTGCTGACTCCTTCAAGAACCCGTCCCAAGGTTTGTGTGTAGGTGGAAAAAGCTGGGGTTGATTATTTGCTTTGTCGGCCACCTGGGCCATTACCACATACTTTGAAGACAGCGAGAGCGAGGTAAGTGCCTCTTCAAGCTGCCACAAATGGTGGGACGCACCTCAGAGCAAAATTCCCAGATACTCCTGGAGGCTTGTTCCTTTCTCTTTGCTTCCTCTCACCTCAGTCCTTCACAGAAAGCAGTGACTTTTTTCCTCACCTGTTATAGGGTAATGGTAGGAATATCCCAGCATTTAAACCCCTGGTCACAGGAAATGAGGATGAGTTCTGCCACTTCTTGGTGAGAAAGGAGGACTAGTCCCTCAGCCCCACCACTCAGACTAAGCTACAGGGCTTTTTCATTTACTAGAGATAAAAGAATAGCTCTAGTCTCTTGGAAAAATCATCCTTCAAGTAAATAAAGAAATTTTAAAAACAGGACTCACAGAGATATTTGTGATGGTAGTAATTAGTCATTGTGGTTAAATTGTTCAAACTGCACATTCATTAAAAAATGTGCCATATGAGAAAGCAAAAGGTCCTCTTTTGGACCAAACTCAGAAGGTGACTTCAAGAATCATGTCTAGGGTGATGTGAAGCCCATTCCTATTGCTTCCATAATTCCACCAGCAGTATTTCATGCTAAACAGACAAAAAAGCCCAAGAAAATCATTCTACACAATTTGGATCTTCTTAGTGAGAGACAGATATGAAAAAGCAAACAAATTCAAATGGAAAAAGTATGGATTTTTTTTTAAACTCTGTTGATATCTGCTTTTTTTTAAGCATGTAAACAGTATAAATACAAGGATGAATACCTAGTATTTCCTTCTGGAGCTAAATAACATTGAAGGGGTAGAAGTAAAGTCTTCTCCTTCCTTTGAGGATTGCTTCAAAATATTTAGAGTTTTTCAATGAAAAGTGCATAATTCCTAAATTTAGAGAAGTAACTGCTTATTAAAGAGATTTTGATTTTAAAGGTGTATCAAGACTGACTTTAATGAGTGCTTTTACTCTGTTCTGAGCTTTTCAAGCTATCACAATGTTGGAAGGCATGGTACATAGATGAATTTGGTTATAAGAAGGTGGTGGACCAAAACTTCATGGAAAAATTACTAGAGCAAATGCTGCATAGAAACCAGCTGTATTTTGCTGTGTTTGTGCGGGGTATATTTTAAAAGCAGGTGATAACACTGGAGAGAAGTTTTTTCCATGTCAATTTTGGCATGCATGGCATGCAGCAACAGCCTAGTTTCACAGGACTCATTCTGCCAAATCCATGGAGTCTGGTATTGACTTTGCTGAGTAAATATTTTTTAAGGCCTCTGCAGTGCCTGCTGAAGCAATTCCCTGCTATGGTTCTGCAGAAATGTCCTTGCTTTTCAAGAAGCAGAAACAGATTTCCACAGTAGTACCGTAAATATTAACACACTGCTCATGCCTCCCATTGTATACCGTCAAATGCTGGGTGGTGGAAGCATGTGAGCCATAGTGAAGCAAAGCATGTGAGTCAGCATTATTTGCTTAATTTCCTTGTGCTAAACAAGCAACAGCCAGTCCCTGGCAAAGGAGTTAGTTGTTTGACAATACAGTGAGTGAGAAGAGCAGGCTGACCACTGTTATAGCCAACTCTGGGCATGAAATTCAAGCAGATACCACTTAGATACAAGCTTTGGGCTAGTACTCTGGTGGCATACAGTGCTGTTCTGGAAACGTTTTTTGGTTGCATCTTTGTCTTCAGATAAAAGCACATAAATGGGAAGGGATGCTGTTAACTAGGGTTGAGGAGGCCTGAACTGAGCTGCCTCAGACTTTCTCTGTGACCTTAGGAAAGCTGCTTAACTCCCACCCATGGAGCAGAGATGATAGCTTCTATCTCCCCGTGGTGTTACAAGGCAGACTCAGCCACAAACCTCACAACTTTGCATTTGGCTGTGACAGGCAGGACATGAAAGTACCTACATGAGAAAGGAATTGAGAAATAAATACAATGATCTATTAAAACATAGAAATGTGAAAGTCCTTCCTTTATTTTCAGGCACCAGTCCCTCCCTGGTTTTTTGCTACTTATTGCCATTACAGATTTGTTGACCACTAGCTGTAGATGGCCCACTGCTCCTTGTGGCAAAGGCCACAACACCCTCAGACTAATCCCAATTCCTTTATGGCTGAGTTTTTTTCCCTTTAGCCTTCACAAAGATCAGACACTAACATATGCTGAAGAAGCAGAGCTGCATCTTAGGGGAAAACACAGCACAGGGGCGAACCAATAGCACAATAATGCCATAGATGTGCTGGAGGAGTGGAGCTGCCCTGCAACCCAAGGAGAGATGCCAGGAATTATCCAGATTTTCCAGCTCATTTGGGTAGGCCCAGCACGCTGGGCATCCCAGAAATGCCATTGCTGCTCTGGGACTGCATCTCAGAGCTGTCTGCCCAGGATAGGTGCCACCTCTCCCACATGCTTCAGAGCCTGTGGTGCAAGGTTTGTGGGGTAAGTCATGGTGCTGATATTTTTCTCTCTGTCAGGATGATATCAGCTGCCAGAGAACAAATGAAGAGGCTGGAATCCTCCTTCAAGCCTCAAAGAACCAAGGTAGCAAGAAGCAGAGATCAAACCCTTGAACTTGCAGAGACCCAGGTATTCTCTCCTGAGCTGGTCAGCCCACCCAGCTCCTCCCATAGCCAGGAGGGAGCAAGGTGGAGAAGTGAGGCTGCTGGAAGTTGCTGGGCCAGGAATGCCTTAAATGCCCTTGAAATACCTTAATTCCTCTCCAATACACAAGAAGTAGGGCTTTCCTCACTGGGGTAGGGTTGAGAGTTGGAGCTTGCTGGTCCGTGGAGGGTCCTCAAAGTGCCTTTCTTCTGAATTCCAGAAAAGGAGCAGCTGAGTTATTCAAGGCACATGAGCAAGATATCTTGCAGAGGGAGCAATGGAAAATGATCAGGAAGACCATTTGCTGCCCTTCTTTTCCTCCTCACCTACAATTCACGAGAGCATCTGCACTGCCTTTTTGCAGCAACACAGCACCCGGATGTCAGCAGTACATGAGAGACATGGACATACTGGGGAGAGTCTGGCAAGGGGTTGATGATGGTGAAGGGACTGGAGCATCTCTGATAGAGGAGAGGCTGAGAGAGCTGAGACTATTCGGCCTGGAGAAAAGAAAGCTCAGGCAGGGGGAGCTTATAAGTGAGTAAGTACTGTCAGGGAAAAATGAAGGACACAAGCTGAAATGCATGAAATCCCATCCAAACCCAAGAAAATACTTGTGTATGTGTGTACATGTAGTGTGTGTTGTGTATTGTGTGTATGTGCTTGTTATGTGTGATGTTTGTTTGTGCATGTGCATGTGTGCTATGTGTAGGAGCAGGGGTGTCAGTGTTGTATGTTTTGTGTTGCAAGTGTGGTTGTATGTTGTGTGCACAGTGCATGTTTCATGTGTATTGTGTGTGTGTCTGTTCAGTGTGTAGGGGGTGGTAGCTCAGGGCTGTGTATGGCCCCAGCAAGGACTCAGTCCCATGGCGGTGCCAAGGGGGACCAGGAGCAGCTTCAGCCACGGAGAGTCCACAGGTGGTGTCAGAAGCATATGGGAGAAGGAACTGTGGGGCACCTGATGGTTTATGGGGCAGATGTGGGCAAAATTGGGGGTACCCAGGGGGTTATGAGGCACATGGGAGGTTGTGGGACCCTGTGGGAGCTATAGGGCATTCAGGAAAGCAATGTGACACCTGAAGAGTCAGGATACTGTGGGAGGGTTGGGTGTACGTCTAGAAGATCAGGGGGACCCTAGGCTGGGGAGGTGGCAGTGGTTACAGAGCACTCACGGGAGTTGTGGAGCACTCAAGAAAGGAGAGAGGGCACAGGAGTGGTCAGACACCCTAGAGGTTACCCAACCCAGAAGGCTGGGAAAACCCAGGGGTTTATAAGACACATGGGTGCCCAGGTCCACCTTGGACAGGACTGGGGGACACCCAAGGGGCTTAGGGGCACTCAGAGAGGAGTAAGATCGCAGGGTCGCCTCAGAAGCTGATGCCAGACTCCAGGCCTCTGACACCTCCTTTATTGCGGGCATTAATGGAGCCCCCAGGGGGAGGGAGAATCCGTGTCCTCACCTACAGCCCCCCCATCAAGCCTCACTGGGGGGTGCGTAGGTGCCGGCGAGGTGCACGGGCACCCCATCGCGGCAGGCGACACGCACGTGGTGCTGGAGCTGCCGGGCACGGTAGGCACAAGGGGGCCGCGTGTCCCGTCCCCGCAGGCGGCAGGCTGTGAGGCCCATGGCCGTCGGCGTGCTCTGGAACCCCGTAGCATCAGGTGCCTGGGTGCAGGCAGCCACCAGGTCCTGGGCTGGTGCGTGTACAAAGGTGTTGGAGGGCTTGCAGGGCCTCCCCGGGGCCGTCACCTGCCGGCGTGCCAGCATGGTCTCGCAGTAGAGGTGTGCTGTGGGCGTGGATGTCCGGGGATAGTCCACATGCTGCCTCAGGAACTTCTCATAGCGGGTCTCGCCCACCGCCCCTGCCAGTGCTGCCAGCACCAGGGTCAGGCACAGGACCCAGCCTGCCATGGACACCTGTGGAAAGTAGGGTTAGGGCCATCTGGACTTTTGGGCCCCCAACTGGAAACCCCAGCCTGGATGCTTGATTTCTATACAAATTCTCCCTCCCAAACACCTGGGTTCCTTGCAAATCCCCTCTAAATGCATGGGGATCCTCCCCTGGACAAATGGGCCATCTGTCTATCTCACCTGGATGCCTAGGTTCCCTTCAGAACACCCTATGGACACCTGGGTCCCCTTCAATTATGCACTCTCCAGAAGCCTCTATCCCCTGCAGAACATCCCGTAGCTGCTCCTCAGACCTGGGTCCCCTAAGGATACACTTCCTTCCCCAACTCCCAGATCCCATACACAGCCTCCCTCCCTCACTCCCTCACTGAATGCTTGGGTTCTTCACAGCCCCCTCCTGCAGACATTCCAGACACATCCCTCACCTGCACCTGTGTATGCACCTCAGTTTCCCTTATGGCCTCAAGGTCTCCAGGATCCCTCCCACTACTCTGCACCTCTTTTATACTGGCCCTAGCTGGCCCCATGGGCAAGGATCCAGGAGGAGGGGCAGACTAAAGGGCAAGGTCCAGTGGATGTCTGGCAGGAGCCAGGTGTTCAGGAGGCCCCACTCACCCCCTTGGCCCACCCAAGGACATTAGGTAACCATTAATGAACCACTTGACTGTCTGTGCATGTCCTCATGGGTGTCCCCTGCACATGTTGCTTTGGACCATGCATTCTGGCCTTGGACATCTGTCCCATGAGAGGCAGGACACCTGGCCTCCCTTGGGTGGCAGGGCAAGATACCTAGTTCCCTGCAGGGGGCAGGATGTCAGCATCACCTTGAGGGTAGTCGACAGATGTTTGTGCTCCTCTTGGAAGGTGTGGCATGTCCATGGCTGTCCTGTAGTGCTTCAGGAGCTATGCATCCCTTTCCCCTGTGTCCCCCTGCAGGCAAGTTCATGACTCCGGGAAGTGCCAGGATGCATTTTACCTCACTGCTACCCCACATTCTCCCAGCTACTCCATGGAAGCAGACACAAGCTAAGAGCCAGGAGCCAGCCTGAGACAGTCAAAGACCCATCCCTTTCCCTTGACCATCCTGATAGAGCTCCATGGAAACCTGTCCCTTCCAGAGGGAGAGGCATGCAGTACTCATGAGAGGCTGTCACCACTGGGTGCAAGTGGTCTCCATCCTCCTCTTCAAAGACATGATAGAGACTGTGATGGGAAGTAGCAAACAGAAGATAAGGAAGAAAATGCACAGGAGCCCTCAGCTGCCCTTCTTCCACATGAGCAGCCAAGTCTGATCCCACCAGTGATTCAAGGAGGACAAGGAGTGGGCTTCAGCCTTTGAGCCATGGGTGGCTGAGATGCACTTTTTGTGTGTGTCACCATGTCACCTGACCTACTCATCCTCTAGGACAGCACAGAGCTGTCCCCCTGTCTGTCCCAAACCCATCATGCCTTTCAGCCTGGGGTATGCTTGGTCCTGGGCACCACTTTCCCTCAAAATAGCTGTAACAGTTCCAATACTTGCCATAGTGAAGGTGCAGAGGGTCCTGCCCTGGGCTGTGGTGGTATTTCTACAGCCTCTCGAGAAATCCTCCCAAAGGTCCACAGCCTCTGCAGCAGGAACAGCTTGGGCACCTGGCCAAAACCTCGCAGACATGGAAGGTCCGCACAGCTCCTTTGCTGACTCTCAGATGCTGGCAATACCCTGCTCCTCTTGGGCATGGAAGGAGGTTGGGGATTCTCACCATGACACCCTGGACAAGTTCTGCTTTCCACTGTTCTGGTGTGGGTGGAAAGTGGATGCTCTCTGCAGGAGGAAGAACAAGCCTGGACGTCAGTCAGTGGGCTGTCTCCAGGCTGTCACCGGTACAGGTATGTCTGCCTGGCAGACGCTCAGGTGTATCCTTGGCAGAGGTCACTGTGAGGTTCATTGAGGAACCAGAGACTGTGGTCCCTTTTGTCCCATGGGAGGTCCCGACTGCCCGGCGCTGTCCGGGCACCGCATGTCCCTCTGCCACCCGTGCCCACGCAGGTGGGCGGTGGGACCCTCCTCCTGCCCTGGGCGGCGGCGGGAGGAGCCACCGGCCCAGGCATCGGGGCTGCCCAGACCGGCAGCTTCTGGGTGTCCCCTCGGCGCCCATGGCGTGGGAATGCTGCCGATTTTCGGAACTCTCTCTGACACAGACACAGTGTCTAGTTTAGAAAGGAGACACTGTTTATTCTGCGCATGGTGCAAGGTGAAGGTTCCCACAAATCGAGCACACCGCGGGGTAAAAAGTTACACCTTTTATACAGTAAAGTATAAAGTAACATGTACCCGCCTATCTAATACATACTCTCCGCCTACCTAATGCATTTTTATTTGCATGACGTAATCTTTCAGAACGCCTATACCATAAAGCTCTTTCCTTTATTAAGCAACTTCTATGGTAGAACTTATCCACCGACATCAGTTACGTTTGCAAAAGGTGACAAGGTGCAGCCTGAGCACAGGTAACGCAGCTTGAAGACACGGTGAAAGGCAGGCGGCGGCACCAGCCCTCAGCCCGGGCCCCCAGTCCCGCCGCTCCGGGCGGGGGCGCTC
>WEIV01004657.1:125295-143754 GCA_013390005.1 Calyptomena viridis | reverse complement strand
ATGCCGGGGATGCGGGGCGGATGGCGGCGGCGGCCCGGCCGGAGCGGGCCCGGGCTGTCATGGCGGCGGGCGTGGGGCTGGCAAATGCATTTTGGGCAGGAAGGCTTTGCTGCAGCCCGGTCTGGCCTGAGAAGGGCGGTAAAAAGGATTTGCTTCCTTCATTTGATTTAAGGGTCGATCCTTTCTCCAAGAAGGACTGGTATGATGTCAAAGCACCAGCGATGTTTAATATCCGAAACATCGGGAAGACACTTGTCACCAGGACCCAAGGAACTAGTGAGTAGTTGGGGTTTGCGCAGTAAGAGGGGGATGTGTTTGCTCCGTGTGCTGGCTCCAAACGCAACTCGATTAAAGAACTGCTGACAAAAGAGTTTTGCTCATAATATTGTGAACCTGGAAGTTAAGAAAAAAAATAAGCACCTCTGACTCAGTTGGGTGATTTGAGTGAGTCTTCTTGAGTTGGCCAAGTTGTTTGAATAAATGAACTTAGTAGCAAGGAAGTTCGTACAGTGGGGTCCTTGTTTGGACAAAAATGCCAAACCGTGGAAGGACAGGCCTGAAGTTTCCAGTGAGCTGCTGTGGTGGTAAGCGGGTGAGTTGGACAGAAGTTAAGGAGTCACTCTGACTGTCACAGGGGGAGATGTGGGACAGTGCCACAGGAGGCCTTGGTCATAATAGGCATAGGATCATAACAACTAGTATGTCAAGAGACTAAAATCTGAAGCGTGTGGGTAAAGATGTCTCTGTTGAGAGCTGGAATTGTTGATTTAGTGTGTGCAGGTGTAGATTTATCACTGACTGGCCAAGTTGTTTTTATATGATCTGGCACACTTTGGGAAAAGGAAACCTTTGCTAGAGGTGCAGGGGCATCTGGATAGGGGTATGAGTGTTTTTGGAAGCCTGTCAGAATGGCTAAATAGTTATGTTATACTATTCTGGTTGCATTTAAAGTTATGAAGATGATGGTTATTTTGAACTGTAACATGTGAAACAAGTCAAACAAGGGTCACTGTAAACCAAGTGTGAATCAGGTAGTGTTAGAATGGTTGTTAGAGGGGCAGCTGTGAAATGACTGTACTGGGGTGTTCATTGCTGCTTCATCTCTGCTGAGCACAGGTGGCATTTTATGTTTCTTTCTTTCATTGCTGTTCATAATTTCCAAATGATCCGTAACCCCTTCCACTTACAACCACCCCTGCTAGTGCTTATGTCCATGTCTGATACAACTGCCTTGATTCCTCCCAGAGTTACCAAAACAAAGTGTTTGGCTCTCTGAGTTGATCTGGCTTCGCACACAAATAAACTGCAGCGCTGAGTCTGCTGGCATCACATCTCCAAGGGCTGTGCTCCATCTTGGAGGCCTTTCCAACCTTAGGGATTGTGATCACTATGAGGAAGCATCCAGTGGGAATTCTGTATCTGATTTGAACAGTGCTCTTCTAATGTTAATAAAAGGTGCCTTGTTTTGTTTCATCCCACAGAAATTGCCTCTGACGGACTGAAGGGTCGTGTGTTTGAAGTGAGTCTGGCTGATCTGCAGAATGATGAGGTCGCCTTCCGTAAATTTAAACTGATAACTGAGGACGTTCAGGGCAAAAATTGTCTGACCAACTTCCATGGAATGGACCTCACCCGGGACAAAATGTGCTCCATGGTCAAAAAATGGCAGGTGTGTGAAGAACAAGATCTGTGTTGCTGCCGGTGCCTTTAGGAAGGGAGGGAACCACTGGAGCTGTGTTTGAAGTGGAGCATGTTAATGATGTCGGGGGGGCGGGGCTGGGAAAGCCATCTCGTCTGTGCGTGGTAAATGTCCGTTCCTTTCTCAGACAATGATCGAAGCCCACGTGGATGTCAAGACCACGGATGGTTACCTGCTGCGCCTCTTCTGCGTGGGCTTCACCAAGAAGCGCAATAACCAAATCCGCAAGACCTCGTATGCCCAGCATCAGCAGGTCCGGCAGATCCGCAAGAAGATGATGGAAATCATGACCCGGGAGGTGCAGACCAATGACCTGAAGGAAGTGGTCAATAAGCTGTAAGCTCTGGCTATGTTCTCTTCTCCCCTGCAGTTTAAATAGTTGATTTTTGGTCGGTTGCTGTTGAGTACTTGGAGAATGCTGGTGCTTCACATACCCTTCAGCAGAGACCAGGCATGGAAAGCCAATGGCCGTTTCCTGCAAATAGCTTCTCTTAGTCTCTGCGTCCTGTTTGGCTTGTACCCACTGTCACATTTGCATAAGTGTAAAATCGTGCTCTCCAGAGGGTTTGTGGTTCGTGCTTCTGCATACTGAAGTTGAAATGCTGATCAGTTGAGGCCGTGAATGTTTTGTGTTCTTCTGATATATGAAAGTTTTCCAAAGTGTGACATTCACTTCCAAAAGTTTGATTGCAGATCTGCTCTCAAAATGGGCATACTTGCCTTGTGTTCCTTCTAACATTGCAAGGGAGATGTGTTAGGATCTAAAAGTACTTGAAGAAAAATGTCAGAGTGAAGGTTGCATTGATGATGGGAACTTCTCTATTTTATATTCTTAAGAATTTTTTTAAGCCTGTGTTGCTGATGAAGAAGCAGGCAGTTTTTAACATTGTGGCACCAATGTGCTCTCTGATTTCTCAGGATCCCAGACAGCATTGGGAAGGACATCGAGAAGGCGTGTCAGTCCATTTACCCTCTGCACGATGTCTATGTCCGCAAGGTTAAGATGCTGAAGAAGCCCAAGTTTGAATGTAAGTCAGTTAGTGCAGACATTGAGTGTTCCTGGAGGAGGATGTGGGAAGCAGTTACTTTAAATGCATTTGCTTTTGGATAGAGATGTTACATGAACTTAAGTGGCTGTAATATTCAACTGGTGTGCCCTTGTCTGACTGTGTGGCTTCCAGGATTGAAAGCCAAGCAGTGAATGTTGAGTTCAAAGGTTTTTGAATTCTCACCTGAAACTGCTGCTGAATGTTTAAAGGCTTTGCCTTGGGAATGAATGATGACAAAATGTTTCGGTCCCAGATGACATGGAGTGATTCTATTTTCCCAATTTCTGACATTCCCATGTAATGCAGTAGTAGGTTCTTGAGTCCACATATTTTTCAGAAAAAAGTTTAATTTGCAATTTCATTACATAGCGCTTCACTACTTGCTTCTGTCTGTCAGTTACTGAAGCAGCATCTTCTTGCATGAACTTTCTGGAACGGACCTGGTCATACCTATATTAAATGTTGTGGTGGTTCGTGTATGATCAGCAATTGAGTAATTTGAAACTCTTTAAACAGATGCATCTCTCACTATATTGCTGCTTCTTTTCAGTGGGCAAGCTGATGGAGCTTCATGGTGAAGGTGGTGGTGCTGGAAAGCCCTCTGGGGATGAGGCAGGCACTAAAGTAGAGCGAGCTGATGGATATGAGCCGCCCGTGCAAGAATCTGTCTGAAACTAAAAATTGGTGGAAAATAAAAGTTTTAATATACAGAACTAATGTTTGGTTGCCTGTATTGCTGCTGGACAGTATTGGTGCTGGATGTGTGGATGGGTTTTCAATAAGGTAAACCTATGCCTTGGTTTAAAAAACAGAAAGAAATACTTGTGTTGGAGATCTGTTTTTCATGATTGGTGTTGCAAGATGGGTGGAAGGAGGGTTGTCCTTTTTGTGGATTCTGTATGTTGGTTTTTCCAGTAATTTTGGTCCTCACAAAAGGAATCTGGTGTATGTGTGCCGAGGGAGCATTAGTGAGGTGCCTCAAAGAGGAGCATTGTACAGGGAAAACTGCTGTTTCAGAATTTTTTATTACAGGGAAGTCATGGGGATTTATCCAGACTACTTACTTGAGAATTACGTGTGTATGTTTAAGCTTCCTGGTGGTAATTTAGTACAGCCTTTTGTGGGATAGATGTTGTCTTCCATAGTCAAAAGGTGTTTAAATATCTTAAAAGTTCTAATGATCATGGAAGCAGTGCTTGTTTGGACAGTGCAGAAATGCAGAATATGCTCAAGAGCAGTAGGGTTGCGTGCTGGTTTTCTGTCAGAACTGAAGAGTAACCACAATCACAGTTAAAAAAACCTGTGCAGCTTCAGAGGGAAAAGATTTTACTGTGAAAAGACAACAGTCTGTGTCCTGAAAACAAAGCATACTCAAATCATTTGCTGAATTACTTTAAGACTGTTTATTATCTGACAGCATTTTTTCTTGTTCAACTTATGTTGGCTTAAAAACGGAAGCATGTTCTGGCTAAAATGAGGTCTTTGTGCTATAAACATGTTTGGTTTAGTATAGGGCAACAAAGCTAAACTTAGTCCTGTGAAATTCTTGGTAAGTTTCTGATTTAAAACCTGAGAACAAAATGGGGAGGTCACTGAGACTGGTGGCTCTTGCAGTTGGCTGTCCTAGAGAATAGGACAAGAAACAGGGAAAATAGTGAAATGTTGGAGTTCCAGCAAAACTGCTGGGGGAAAAGGAGAGGGGCTCTGCTACCTATGAGAGCTGTACTGTTCTATGCCAGGGATTTTCACCATTTCTGAGCTGGTAATTGTGCTTTGGACAAAATCACATGCAAAGTGAAAGTAATGCTTTTAAACTTGCTTTAGAAGACTGCAGGTGATGTGGTTTCATGTGATTGCACGTTACAATTTAATATGCATTCTGCTTTTTCCAGTTTGTGTAGTGGAAGTGTAGTGAGTGCTCAACACCCATGATCTTGAAAACGGGAGAAAGGAATCGTGCTGCTTTTAACCACCTGCTTGCTCTTCCCATCAGTTCTGTTGAGGTGGCTGTCATCACCTCCAGGAGTCCCAGCCAGCAGTATTTTTGAAGCTGTAAGTTGCAACAAACGCCCCTTCACTTCTCTAACAAAAAAGAGTTACACCAGAGTTAGAAAAACAAACTGATTCAGGATGTGTGGTGTAGAGGTCAGAAATCTTGAACCTACTACAGCAAGTTTCAACACAGCTGTGCACACACCTGTATGTGTGTGTGTCTGTTCAAGCCCTGTGTTGGTGTAAGGTCTGTTAGAGCTTTCTACTAACAGCGTGTGTGGGCTGTTTTCTCCACTAAGCAGTGGTTCCATCAAACAAATTGGGAGGGAGGGCCTACACTGGCCCATACTCTCCATAGGATGGGAGAGTTAGAAATCCTGAGGTGAAGTTTCTGAACTCACCTCGAAAACTTGTATTTTAACTGTTACTTTCTCCTTCAGCTGTATGTCTGAGGAGTTATTGCAAAAAGTGTAGTCCAAGAGGATTTGAGGAAAAAACAAGAACTTGCCTTTTATCAGGATTTTTTTTTTTGAACAGTGGACGGGGAGCATTGCCATGCAGGGGCTTTGGATGGGTATGTACATATATGTAAATACATGTGTGCATGTACATATATGTAAAATGCTTTGTAACGGGATTTCAGAGCGAGGGAAAGTAAGCATGAAGGAAAATTCTGTGCATCCTCTCTATTTTCTCAACAAATACCAGCTGAAAAGTCATGATGTATGAAAGCAGCAGTCAGCAGAGCACACCTAAATTATGTGCAGAAATGCTCATCAGCCCAAGATCAGCCCATGTCTTTGTCACAGTGAGAGTCACACCATGTGTGATACCCTGAGGTGACAGCTGGTTGCTGCAGGTAGCGAATGTCATGGATTCTGCAGGTGGCAACTGTGGAATGTACCTGAATCCCAAGGCTTAAATAAACTGTTAAAGCCATCCGGATTCTCTGAGGAGTTTGGACTACTTATAAATGGATGCAATATTATTTGTCTATTTGATGGTTATTTGCGTTACTTGTCTGGGTGTTGGGTGTTTCTTTGCAGCTGGGTTAAATATAAAAGCAGACTGAGATCTGTAAAACTGTCTAGTGGAAAGCTCAGCTCTCTGCAGCATAAGACAATTAAAATGCCATCATGACTTAATTACAAAAAAATTTATTGGTTAAATACATTCTTAATTTACAGAGGTACCATAACAAATTTACTGGACTTAACAAAGGTATATTTAGAACACTGTTAATTGTACACAGAACAAAGATGTCTTCCTGAAGATATTTCCAAAGGGTGGGTCAAACAAAGTATTTCAATAAATGAGGCTTTTATTATGCTAATGCATGAGGCTCTAGCTGAATGTCAAGGTTACAGCTGAGATTCGCTACTATATTGCAGTTAAGATTTGTGCTCCACCTCGTACTTAATTTTTGTACACTTTAGGAATTTTGTTACGATCTCTATCCAGTCTCATGGTGGTGTTGGGTATCATCTTAAGATGTCCTGTAAAAGCCAAGCATCTCCCTTGATTCAGTGTCCCTAAGGACGCTGTTTGAGCTGCCTGCAGCAATACAAGCAGCCCTTAGATGGCACTCGGTGCTGTGAATAGAAGGCCTTGCTGCTCGCCCTGCCCTGCCCCACAGGGAGGAGGTGATTAACATACAGCAGAGTGGTCTTGTCTATGGACAGGCACTAACTTTAAACATTCCATGGAAGTTACAAAAACAACTGCTCAATACACAGTTATAAAAATGGGAAGAGGAAATTGAAAAAAAAATATAAAAAAATCAGTTCTACTTTTGAGACTTGTATAAAAATCTTAGAAAACTGCCAGACAAGCAGTAAGTAAACATCATACACTTAAGACTCATCTACAGCCACACTGATATGGTATGTCTTTGGAGGACATGGGTATTCCTTGGATTTCTCTAGGAGATGGCTGTTTTATTGAAACAAGAAGGTTTAGAATCTCCTGGCAGGAGAGCTTGGGCAGTGGTTTACATTTGAGTCCACAGGAGTTCCAGATGGAATTGTTGGGGTTGCTAAAACCAAGTAATAGCTGTACAAATTGTGTTTACATCCTTCTAGAATAGCACATAATTTAGAATTGCTTTTATAATGTTAATCGCCTTAATGGAAGACGAAGTCCATCCTCGGCTCATCAAAACTTCGTGTGATCTTCATCTCTCATTTGTGGGAATGGTATTAATGCAGTTTAAATACACAACAGAAAAAAAATGGGGGGCTAACGCCCGTGTCTCTGCAAGTTCTGTGGCCTTACTGTGACTCTGCTGAGTGAAACGGTGCAAGGACCTCATGTATGTCAGGCTTGCTTCAGGGGAGCTCTAGTCTGCTACCGGGACTGGGTGCCCATTCCCTGCTGAGGGGGGAGTTCCTCAGTTCTGCTTTGGCTCTAAGCCTGGTTCTGCCTGCTCTGATGGAAACCGTGGGGCGGGGAGGGCTACCTTCACCAGCCAGCTTAGGCACCAATTTAAAGGCACCCTGATCTCTTTGAACAGTAGGGACTTGCTGCCGTGATGCTTAGAGCTCAAGAAGTTGTAGGCAGACCAAGCCAAAACTATCTCAAGGTCAGTCATGGTGATCTAGTTTCCAGTCTCCATCCACTACTCAACTCTTGGCCCTTCTGCAACCTGAACTGCCAGAACCATGAAGAAAAGTCTTGTTGAGGGTATCTTAATACCTAGTGACCTGCAGCTTTGTGGAGTAATGACTCGTGCAAACAGCTGACTGGTTCCCTTTTTTACATCGTGCAGAAATGATGGAATACGGTCAGCAATCAAAGAGCCAACTGCAGCATAATTTTTTCTATTACAATCTGATGGAGTTAGCAGTTAATCAGTTAAACTATTTTGTCAGAAGCCACATGCTACAAAAACAAATTTACTACCAGAAGTTCCTATAATGTGAAGCTACCTCAATCATGTACATCTTGGTCATTTGTCAGTCAAGCCACACTGCTGTTTCTTACTAAATGCCTTGGTTAGAGTTGTTTGGAGTAACCTCCTGCCAGGCATGTTTTCCTTGAGGCCTCGACAGGCCATTTATGATGATGCTCAGTATAGCTGGTATGTGGTAACAAACTGGAAACTAATCCCATGTCTGCTGAAAGCTAAAACCAAGGCTGTATAACATCCTTCATATTAAGGATAGGAATAGTGTTATGAAGTATGTTCCAGTGCTTGAGTGACAAATGAAATGCAGACTGAGTGAAGACTGGTTTTCCACTTTCATGACGGGAGTGGAGGGACAAATAGTTGGAATAGTGCAGCTACTCCATGGATCAGATCTGAGAAAGACAGCATTTACTGAGCTGTCACAACCATCCTCAGCTGGGAAAGGAGGGTATGATGGTGCTTGAAGAACAGTGCGCAGTACAAAAATCTACACCTGTACCTAGGAAGTATTTTAGGGAAAGGAGGAAGGTCTAAGATGATTCATACCAATTTAAACAGTACTCATTATGAGGCAAAATACTTAAAAATTTTACTTATGTGATCTTGCTGTATGAGCAGCTTGGGCTAAGAATAGAAGAATACTACACAAGGATTTGTTTCTGAGTTTTCCCTCTTACCAGTATTAGATTTGATACCTTTCTACTATGAAATACCAGTTATTTTTCCTATCCTCTAAGCCAAAAAACAAGTGGATTCTACAGCTAATGTGGAACTCAAGCAGTAATGAAACCTGAATATCAAATTCCATCTACATACAGAGAGTTGTAAATATATATTAAAATGGTTTTTTAAATTTGGATTTTAAAAAGTTTTTAAAGAAGCCCAAAGCAGTTTACTGTATGCAGACTTTGTGCATGATAAATGTAATACCAGATAGTAAACATACTAGAATGCTATATAAGTTAAAATGGTGTTGCACCACAACATTTCCCTAGTTGGAAACCGCTAAAAATCCTGCTTGTTTTGCTCTCAGAGCATTCATGAAACATGACTACATAGCACTGTCACAAAGGACTAAAATGTTCTTATTTGACTTAAAGACACTAAGATGACTGTCTATAAAAAGTAGTGCAAAACATTGATAGTCAACACACGTTGATGTCTTTGCTGTGCCTTTAGGGTAGAAAACATTCTCTCCCACATGAAGGGAGTACAAAGAGAGGCAACACTTCATGGTGTTTTTAAAATCTGAACAAAGTTCTTGGGAAATATCCCAGACCTTCCCTGTATCTCTCCACTCATCCAGTCCTCGTCTACAGATTCCAGCTCTGTTATCGTATCACCTGCCTGTAAGAGAAGGAGCAATGTGAGTCAGTACAGCTTACTGTGCAATACTAATGCATGCATAGCTGATCTTATTTAGAAGCAATTAGTATCAATCAAATAGAAGTAGGATGTGGCCACTCTCTTCTGTTGGTTACATCTCTTGGAGATTGTTTGCCAAAACCAGCTAAAGCTTCTCTTAGGTAAATACTTGTCTATGCTGAAAAACCTTTGGAAGGACAAAAGCACTGCTGGATAACTCCTTGAGTTGCTTAAGCTCTCCAGGTAGGCAGGTATTTTTTACTGCTCTGTTAAAAGTGTTCCTTCTCTTAAAGCACTGCGAGGATTTTTATTTATTTATTTATTTTAGTCCCAGCAGTTCCTAGCACTTGGAAGCTTTCCTTTCCCAAAAAGGAAATGCAATAATCTAAGAGCTAAGCATGGCCGTTTAAACTGCAGCTCCTGTGTCTTGTCCTTGTTCCAATATTCACTGTCCCATGCCACATCCTTCATCTGAAGTACTGTTATGGCCCCAGCCTTTCTTCCAGTACCATTGTTCCTCTTTTCTGCTTTAAAGAATCATCTATCTTTTCAGCATTGCAAGCTGCTAATGCTGAGACTAACAATTTTGCTAGTTTTAGAAAATACTGTGTGTTTCAGCTGATAAAACAGACTTTTGGGCCTGCCTGTGAAAGTCTACTGCTTATCAGATACTTGCTTTTGAGGACATGGTTACCTAAATCATGACTTTGAATCCCAAGGGCACTCTGTTTCTTGTTCATGCTTAATATAATCTGGGCATGCAGCAAGTATTTGATTTTTCCCTGTTCCCATGGCAACTATGTATTGTGTTTGCAATTTAAGATTTTGCTGTATTAGGTGTCCCTCAGAGGCCTGGCTGCTCTCACTAATATCCTTCTCATTGCTCTTTCTAGTCAAAAAAAGAGGCTCCACTGACCATAGCAACTGATCATGAACTGAATGTACTGCAATATGAGGTTTGCTTGTCTTGTCATGTTTACTACAACAGAGCAGTCAAAGGAATTCTGCAATTCCTGACCTCTTCAGGGTCTTTAATTTTCCCAATGTGAAACAGGAGTGGTAAGGGCAAAAATGGTTTTTAGAGAGACTATTTATCAAATGTGTTAATACCTATGCATATTCAATGTGCTTCATTCTTGCTTGAAGCCTGTTTTCACAGTGGATTAATTTTATTTTTTTAGCACTCTTTAGGAGCAAAAGACCTCTTGGAAATTGGCCTAAGAGAGGTACTCACTTTGAAGGAAAGCTCATCGTCATTTTCTCCATGAAAATCATAAAGAGCTCTGGCTTTTCCTTTCTTTCCTCCTCCAGACTGTGACAGTTCTAGTCTGGCTGCAGAACATGGACAAGAGAAGTTACTTGGATTGGAATTAAATAAATCTCTGTTCCTGGAGAAGTTCCCTCTCGTTCTCATGTTTTCTCCCCATTACTGTGCTACAAGGTATATCCAAATGTTACTGCTACTACTGTAACAAACCACTGTCCTACTGGAATAAAAAACTCTACCGGCACCAATTCATTTTACAGTACTAACACAGTCTCACAGTTCTGCCTCCAAGAGGACTAACAGTGGTGATATCTATTAAGAGCTGTATTTTCCTCTTGGTGCACAAAGATGAAGCAGCATCAGTATCCCTGATTTATTCCCAAAAACCGCTCAATGGTCCTGTGCCCAAACCACACTTGAAAACATCCCAGCATCTGTGTCACCTCCCAGATTACTTACTGACTAGAACATTATATTGCAAAATTTGCAATATTAAAGACTGTGGTGGTGCGTGGCTTGTTAATGCAATGTAATAGTTGGGTTCTTCTAGAACTCTGTCATGATTATCGCAACCTAAGAAATAATGAATTGCTATTTAGTAGGAGCACTGTACCTGAGCAGGTCTGAACAAAAACTGCTGGGAAAATCCCTTCCCTTCCATTCAGTCTTCCTCTATACCACTCCAAATCTACTTGTTCCAGTATTTGGATGCAGTCTCCCTTTTTAAAGGATAAATCGTCTTTGGTTTCTGCTGTGAAATCATGAAGTGCTTCACACCACTCTGCCGAGCGTCTGTTGTTCTATTCAAGTGAACAGAGGAAATGCATTCATTTGAGGAGTGTGAATGGAGCCCAAAAGCTGATGGATAGTGCTGAAAGCAGCTGTACAGAACGTGGGTGTCCTGACTTTCCCCCATACAACAGTGTCGCTGCAGATGCAGACTGGAATGGCATTTCAGCAATTACCACCACAGAATTTCATCTAGGCTCAGCCACATTCCTTTTTATCACTGGTGCCAGGGGACAGGATTAATAAAGTCAAAATTAGATCACTGCAGCAATACTTAAAATAGAGCTAACAAGAATTTCCTTAAGCACAAAGGATAAAAATTTGCTTATGTTAATTTTTCAAGCTATGAATTTAATCAGTTTAGGCCAAATGTCAGAATTCAAGATGTGACCGTGCAGCATTGTGTGCTGTGGGAGTTGTGTTATATTCAGGTTTAAAGTTCTGCAGCTCATCTGACATAATAATAGAGAGTCTCTGTAAATCTATGAACCCATTACGTAAATTCTGGCCCTCACCTGTAAGATTTTATTACCTGAGGACGGGAAGAACAAACCTCCACCTTGTTCTTCAGTGCTGCTTCTGTACCTACACAAGTAAAGCACAACTTAGAATAGCAGCCTAGACTATTCAAAACATTATTAATGATAGAGATTTTCCAAGTCATTGTTAAGAATAGCTTCTTAAGATTTTTAATATTTTTTAATCTATCTTCTCTCTCCTTCTACCTCCTTCCTGCATTCACTGTCCTTTTGGAATTTTCTTCTATATGATGCCTGAAGTAGAAAAGCACATTCTTCAAGATTTTTGCAAACATATTCATACCTGTTCCAGGCAGATCTTCAATTACTTCCACAAAGTTCAAGGGGAAAATTCCAGATGTGCCTCTGAGTTCTCCTTTGGCCCACTCTTCATTTACATATTCTTTCAGGATAATAGTTTCACCTTCTGAAAAACTGAGCTCATCTTTCTGATCTCCAATGTATTCGAATCGTGATACACATCTTGGACCTCTGCACAAACAAAAGAGAAAATTATTTTGCTTCTTTATTATTATTGTCCACCCAATAATACGGCAGCATTGTGCAACATATGGATTGATATTTTAATTAAAATGAAAAAAGAATGCACTGAAGATAGAACAGGTGGAAAATTGGGATCTAACCCTGGTTCTTGTCTCTGCTTTCTGAGGAGGACGAGTATGGAGGAGCCAGATGCAACTTCTGCATCCCAGTTCCTGGCTGTTACAGTATTTTGCAAAAGACTATTTCTCTTCCAACAACAAAAAGCCGTGGGTTTGGGCCATCTGTCCCATTTCATATCTTTGCCTATACCCAAGTAAGTGTCCTGATACACTTTTGTCACGAGTTTGATTGTTTTTCGAGCCAGCATCCCATTTAGATGTAATCAAACATGGGGGGTGTGAGTGCTGTATATCTGTCCCAAATACATGGAGGTTTCACAGGAAGAAGATAAAAACACTCTTCTTTGACATACTTTGTTCTGCAAAATCTATCCCTATACACTATATATAGGGGAAATATCTATCAAAGAAAGGAACATCAATGCATCTGATAAATTTTACATATTTTATACAATATTGAAAACAGTATTGAATGAATTATTTTTTTCCAACTTAAACAGATTTAACAATCTAACAAACTAATAATTTAAATTTAGGAAATTAGACTCTAAGAAAATATTTATCAGAAAAACCATGCTAGAAAAAAACTCTAATAGCCTTAAAGTTTTTCCATAGTATCACAGCATACAAACAATGTAAGAAGCTTGATTCTTGCCCCTGTCCCTCACTCATTTCTTTGCAAAGATGTGTCTTTTGGGACAGAGCTAGGACTTTCTTTTTTAGCTGCAGAAGCAGCTTTTAAAAATAAAGTTTTGTTCATGACAAGGCAAGCTTCATCAAAAGATGAATTATTCCACTGATACTAGTTGCTCCTGCCTCTGCCTGAATTTGCTTTAATTGCTGGAATGAATGATTATGAAATTCAATGAATCATCATTGAGAAAAAATAGCTTGAAAAATTGTTTCTTGCCTACAAATATTAGTACAAGTTGTTTGAGAATCAGAAATGAAAGTGCTGGAAACACATTTGTTTGATCTGGGGAACTTTAGATTGACTTTACAGCTACACACTTTTAAGGAAGGATGGATGGGTGGATGGATTTCTCCCTTAATGTACATCTATATTCTGTCCCATTTTATCTTGTTCTTTCAAATGAGTAGGAGCCCTACCATGTTCCATCTTATCAGGACACTGGAAGAAAATGCTGTAGTTAATCAGATTGTTTCATGGTTTCTGTAACCAATTTTCATAAAAGTGAGGTTTTAGGCTTTTTTCCCCTAAATATGAGTCTTATTAAAACATCATAAACATTCAGCTTTTTAAAACAATATTGTAATTTTTAAAATATATTTTGGTGAGTAAATTGTTGACCATATTAACCTCAGTGCTCATAGCACCCACTTCAAAGTTAATCTTTCTTTTTACTTCCTTGTAAGTCATATGAGAAAGAAAATAAGATTTATCTGACTCACTTAATACATCGTGATGAAGAGGGTATTTTTTTCTTGTTGGCTTCTTCTGGAACATCAATCTAATAAGACAACAAAATAAGTTTTATCTTCCATTTCAAGCTAATGGCAATGTAACCACAATAAACTTGAACTGGTTGAAATAATCTGGTTTTCATATGTGATGCTCTATAGTCACAGGCATGCTCTGATGTACGATCACATTGTAAATTTCAGGGGGTTTATGCCCAATTTATCATTTTTTAATCTTATGTAACCAAAGAGCAGTATTTAATGTTGGGGTTTTTTTATGAAGCTGGTTTACTGTTTCTACTTGTGTCATGACTGATTGACAGAATATGTGATTGGATGCTAAGACATGTTGTTGCATTTAGTTCCTGGCTTTCAACTGGTAATTGCTCTCTATTATTTACTAGTACAATACATCACAATAGACAAAATTATTGTTTACACTTATCCTTTCTGTGCTTTGGTAGCCAGCTGTCCTCCAAACAAAAATACATCTCACAAATCTCACTTGAACTGGAGAAGTACAACTTAGAAAAAATCAATACGCAGATTTATCAAACAGACAACATTCAAGTCCTTTATCATAAAAGGATTTTAACTGTAATTTTGCTGTGACATGAAGGATGTAAGATGTGTAAGGTTACAAGCCTAGAGACCCTGGCAAGGAGCTTTGGTTTACAGCTGAATATTGTATCAGCCCATTCCCATAAAGTCAACAAGAATGTTTCATTAGCTTATGTGAAGGACTTATGTGGAGGAAATCATGACACCTTTTAGGACAAATAATCTTTGCAATGATCTTGCTAGAAGAGCTGGTATCTGTGGTGCTCTGAAGGTTCTATGGGAAATAGTAACTGTATCTTATTGTTAGGTGTCCAGACCTCACCTATTACCCAGCTCAATATTGTAAACCACACTGTAGCACATTGTACAGAGACCTTGTACCAAGATCAGATCTGACATGAATTAACACGAGAATTCACTCAAGCAAATAAGCTTCATATACTGATTTTCCGCTTAAAAAAAAAAATAAAAAAAAAAATTCTGAAACAAAAGATTTTTGCCCTCAAAGGCAACCACTTTTTACAAATAGAAATTTGAAATTCATCTTCCTTAGCTTTTATAAGTTGTATCTGTCTGTATCAATGCCGAATTTGACCCCAAATACTCATTCCAGTGTTTTAATGTAAAATCTTTTCTCCACTAGCCATCAGTAGTAGCAAGAGCTTCTAACTTAAATTGTTGGTTTGTGTAGAAGCAGCAGATCAATTTAGCTAACAAATCTTTCTCATGAAAGTGAATCAATCATGGTTCCACTACTACTAACTACAAGTTTAGTTTTTATTCTTCAGCACTTCTGACATCTTAAAATTTTTCTCTAATACCACCATTACAAAGTAGACAGACACCCTGCATTCCCTGCTGTTTACCAAATCCTTGGAATTGCCCATGTGGCAGCAGTGCTCTTCTCTGCCAGCTGTCCCAGCTTGACACAGATGCCTACTGTCTTTACTGCCACGCCATGCACCTTCACTGCATCCTGGTGTCAGTCTGGCATTCCTCGCTGTCCATATGGCTGGTGTGGATAGCCCAGTGCCCTCTCTACTGTCACAAAATGGACCTCAGACTCAGGCTTGTAATGGATTTGACCCAGCATTTGACACAGAGAACCATATTGTATCTCGTTTAAAGAGGAGGCACTCAATTAATTGTTATTGTGCTCCAAACCAGCACCTGTCTCTTGCCTTCCTTTACTGTCAAGTGTCACATTCAGTAGCAGGATGGCTTTAAGCTGCTCATTTGCAACAACACAATCTCCTTGCCCTGTGCCAGCACAACCATTTGTGCAGCCACTTAGTAACCCACTTAGGCAAATTGATCCTGTTGGAAAAAAACCAATATTCTAGGAAGAAAAAAAAAAAGGCATGTTTTGTTGGGCCAAACTGCTGCCCTGACCTATTTCACTACACGGCTGTAAAAGTGATGATTACAGCACAGTTCAAGGGACAAGCAACTGAGAGAAGCTGGGGACTTGGGGGGAGGCATAAAAAGCAACCATCTTACTGAGTGTTGATTCTTACATGCAGCTGTCAAAAAATAAACTACTCAGCAGACCCTGAGAAACTACCCACTTTACAATCTGATAAGGGCAATGATTTTCTCACTTGTCTTTAACAGCAAAATATTCCCCATAACACAAGCTGGTTGTGCCAAATCCAGCATCTTTCTCACACTACATAAACATGTTGATACATCTTCTGTGCTGCCAGTGGGATAAGAGATTATCTAAATACAGACTGAAGTTAAACATACAGGAGCCTTAGCAAAATAGAACCAGAAAACAAATGCAATAGGATCTATGTAGCAATGTATACAAAGCCTACATACAACTACTTTAACAAAGTTGGCAGGAAATATCCCTGTGCGATTCCCACATTTTCCTCTGTACCACTCAGTATTGATTTTCTCCAAAAGACAAACGATGTCTCCAGAATGAAGGTCCAAGTCATCAGCATGCTCTGTAAGACAACAACACTTCAGTTAACAGTACTTGCCACACTCAATGATTTTCTCTAAGTAAAACCTTAATACAAATACCACAGGCAAAACCAGAATAAGTTTTCAAAAAGTCTTACTTATACTTGATAAACCAGTTAGCTTTAACTGAAAGACTGGCCCATCTACAGCTAAACCCATTGGTTTGAACAGCTCTACAAGCAGACCTTGCAGATAGAGCTCCCACACCATTTCTAAGCTCTAATTCCTAAGAAAATTCCCATTTCAAAGTCTTGGAGTAAAACAAGCTTCTAGAATATTCACATTTACTTACCTGCAGGAAAATCATGCAGAACTACAGCATGAGGTGCACTTGTGTCAGAAACTTTTGGAGGGTGGTTTGAATCCTGACAACAACAAATACAACAAATAAATCCATGAAATTTATCAATCATGGATAATACTAACAGAGATCCTCTGTTACGTACTCCAAAAGTAATTTTCTGACTTTGGACACAACATTGTCCTGGTATTGGCAAAACACCTTTGGAAGCAATGGTTATTGGTCACACAGTTATAGGTCTGAACTCTGTATGCCTTTTGCCAGTATAAACCGGAACACTTTTCATGAAAATCGACTTTAGAGACAGAAAAAAGAAGAGAAGGCATGTAACCTTTCCCAGTATAGACGAAGCCTCACCTATCTGAAGCTCTGGCAGCAACATTCATTGCAAGGGCTGTGGCCAAATTTTGCACTGGTGCTCAGTACTGTGTGCCACCAGTCACTCTTCCTTGCTTGAGTGAACAGCCAACCCGACTCTCCCCACAACACTCAGCAGGGGCAGCACATCTGCTGACTAACAAGCATGTTGGAGGGGCAAGGAAACCACCTTACATGAAGGTAACGCTGAGGGGAGCTGACAATTTTGTTGTGGGATCTGTATAAAGGAAAATTATATTCAAAACGCTGAGCCTTCTTCTCTATCCAACACACTAGGAATTTTTAGACTGTACTACTGACAATCAGGATGTGTAAATTACATTCAAAGTAATTAATTGCATACAAAAAATCCAACCAAAAAAAGCCCAATGTGGACCAAGATAAGGGCAGAGTAATATAAATTACAACAGATAACAACAGATTGCACAGAAATCTATTTCACCCGTGTAGGTCTCTGATAATAGTAAAAAAGGCTGCTCATAGCTATAATTTACACTAAATATTTAATATTAACGCAGTTATGCCCTAAAACCAAGTCAGGACCTGTAGAAGCAGAGAGAGGAAAATACTTTGAAGTCCATATGTCAAAGCCAATTTACTGATACACATGTACAGCACTTCATAAAATTACTTGCTCATCTTTTGCTCACTTCTCAGATATTCAGCCAAGGGAGTGATTATTTTCCTAAGAGACAGAGGAACTTGACCAGTTTCCTCTCCCTTCTGGCACTCCAAGTAATTACCGTTGCTCTGCTCCATAAGCAGAATGTCCCTGTGCTATAAGACAAATCACCATTATTGGGTTTTTTTGGCAGTTGAGTTTTGATTAAAGAAACACAAGGATTTAACAAATCACCATTACATTTCTCAGTGTAACCTTTAAAGACTAAAGCACTTGATGCTATAATGCAACAGGAGTTTTGATCATTAAGTATTTACCAGCAGAAAAACGTGCCTTACCTTACAGGGCAGTTCTCCTCTGTTCCTGGGAAGACAATCTTCCTTGGCAACTCCATGAGGCACAGGTAGCTAGCACAGAAACAGAGGCAAATGGAAAAGGTTTTTTTCACTTCTAAGCACCTTGAATTCCCACTGCAAGTGAAAATGGAACTATTCAGGCCACCTACTACAGGTAACTAATTTAGGAGTAGAGTGGACAAGGAGAGGCTCCTTTGGAAGGCATTCAGAATAGATTGCTGGTGATATGAAATGCCACTTGGAGAAACCCAGGTGGTGCCATACACTTTAAAAGTGTTTAGGCACCTAACTGGTATCAAACCATACCATATGGTGTAAGATATTCAGATGCAGAAACGTATTTATTTGTCATGGAGGGCACTGAAAACAACTTGGGAGGACAATTTCCTTGACAGTAACATATGGGGGCAGGGAATTACTAGCGATCTTATACTGAAATAAAAAATATCATCTACAAAAATCTAAATGCAAGAGTGAAAGATCAAAAAGAAGGCAACAGGAAGTTTCTACTTCATACAGAATGTTGACTTTGTTCATGTTCATGACTGTGTGGCTCCTTTTTTTGACAACAGCACTGGTTCAAGCAATCACCAGTTCTATCACTGACCAGTTTCAAGTATCTGTGGAAAGACTCT
>WEIV01004657.1:97822-125128 GCA_013390005.1 Calyptomena viridis | reverse complement strand
ACATACAGCACCAAAAAGAAATATTTTTATAATGAAAAGGGATGGCATCAATAGGAGGAAAATGTAAGATTAGCAATGTTACATTCCTCACCCTTTGCAGACTTGATTAAGGAAGGTCAACTACTCTAAGTTCTAATGCCAATTTTCTTAAGCATTTTGATACATATGGGTAAACCAAATATACAAATGCAATTATTTAGCATCATTTTATGTGCTGTAAGAGAATTCAGAACTGATGACTATAAAAAGAACCCCCCAAACCCAAAAGCTATGCATTAAAGAGACATATAATAAAAATTATATATAGACACAGAAATACACCACATGTATCTATACTTTATATATTGCTTTCTCCAGTACTACCTTACAGGACTTATTACTATTTATCTTATTAGTATTTTCTAACGGAGATTATGCTGATAGATGCACTTTGAAAGACACATCATAGTAACCTACTTTACTACCTTTTCCACTACTATTTTAACCAGCACTGTTTCATAAAAACAATGGTCTCAGATAGAGTATCTCAGCTCTCACCACGTATTTATTGTAGAGAGGATGACCTGGTCTAGGTCTAGGAGGTAATGCTGGATCTGCATTTTTAAAGACTGCACTTTTTGCTCTCTTGGGTCCCAATCTGAACTTGCTGGTTTTTTTATCAGAAGCGATGTCAGAACTAGATCGTGAAAGAGCATCCTTCTGGGAGGAGGTCTTGGCTGCAGAGAGTTTTGGTGGAGGTGGCCTTCCAGGAGCACCCTTGGGTGGGGGAGGTCGAGCAGGTATAATTTTTCCATCCACAGGCCTAAAAATTATGCAAACCATCAGAGAAAATATGCATATTAATAAGCCTGCCACCTCATCCTCCACCACAGCCCTAGCTACAGAGTATGCAGTAACGAAACGTGACTCATGACGACCTGGGCTGTGGAGTGTGTGGTATCTGAAGCTTTCTGGGAATACACAAACTCTTTAGCTACTGGGACTGGATGATCAGGTCCTTGGTCAGATCCTGTGACTATGTATTTCCAAGTCTGCTCACCACTTTCGCCACCTGTCAGCTTTCACAGGAGCCCACTACATAAGCAGGATTTCATCTGGCAGTCCACCTTTAGAAAGGGCTTTGTCTGCACCTGCTGCAGGAAGAAGTTCTGCTATTGAGAGCTTTTGGGAAAACTGGTCTTCGGGAATCAGCCTAGCTCATTCCTTGGGAAATCACTTCCCTGAAGTGACTTTTGGGCCTCTTCAGAAAGTCACGACATATGACACCACTTTGCACAATGCCATCAATAGCAGAATTTATCATTTTTATGCAACAGATGTCTACTGCAGAAAGAACACCATTGAAAATATTCAAGTTCTCTGGCAATGCCGAAGGTATCACCATTAATGCACCAGTAGTTTAGAAACCAAAATCAGAGACTAGCAAGTGACAGTAATAATGTTGCTTTTTTTTTAATTAAAAATCTAAAAAAATCCCCCTTAATAAGCACTGATTAAAAAAAGCTGCCTATACAGTACATGATGCACAATTTTTAGAATCAAAGAGTGTGTCCGAATCATCATGGAGGGCACTGAAATCTGTAGATTTGAATGTACAGAACTATGTTCATAACTATGTACATAAAATTTAGGCTTTCTGTTACTAGGAACTCTGGCACTACTACTATTCCAAAAATACAGTATTGTTTGATTGTTACTGGAAAATCTTCAGACAGTTACTGCAAGTTTTTGCTACAACTGGTTCTCTTTTTTTTTCACATAATGTAATTTAGTAGGGTCTGCAAAAAATTATCAATCGAAACAAATGTGCATTAGTGTATCTTTGAAATATCACTCTAACATATTTTGTAAGTGTTATCCACCACTTGAGAAGACACTAGTGCTCTACTGATGCTCCTTATAAGAGTTCTCTATTACTATTTGAGTATGTATTAATTTTTACATTTCAAAAAAAAATCTCCGCTTCTATTAAACTTCCACCTCTCCCCTTTCTTGGCCTTATCCTAAACTAAGCATTTTTAATACTGACAAAAGGGGAAATTCCAAGTTAGACTGCACTGAATCTGTAAATAGATCAACCCATATGTTTGTAAGGCAACTCAACTAAACAAAAAGACCCTAACAAATAATTCAACAAATTATTGTTGAATAATTTCTGCCTGAAGAAAAAAAAAAATACATTTGAGCAGAAGAGTAAAAAGGACAAAGTGTTTAGTGCAGTTCCAGAGACCCTCATAAGAATTAGAAATGTTATGTTAAACTGAATGTTGGGAAGTTACAAGCCCATAACAGACAATAATGAAGTGTTTCCTTGTGCATACAACCACTTTCTTTCCTGTTAATGAGTACTTATTATTAACAATAGACTCAGTTCAATAACAGAAACATTTCCTTGTCCTAACACATCAGAGCAAACTCTTCAGAAGCCAAATGCTGACACACAGCATTGGCTAGCTAGACAGTGCTGTATCTCCCTTCATGGTGTCTCTGTGTTGAGTGGACCTGAATTTAAGGCTGGTCCAGCAACTTTTGCCTCTTCTTTCTTATTGATTCACAAGAATACTCCCTGCCCAAGGTTATTATTGATCCCACACCCCCACAGGTGTTTTAGGTCTGAACGAAACTGTATAAACCAGCCAGTTCTTCTGGGAAGCTGCTGGCCCAGCATCTGCACCTCCATTCCTTCACCACCCAAACTCTGCCACAAGTGCAAGTGCTGTGGGTGAAAAGGTTAAAGATGCCGAAAGGAATGACTGTCAGCATCCACTGCACATTAGCACATAAGTCCAACAGCTGTCCTCTATAATTATAATCTCCCTGCTCATACCAATAATGTACAAACAAGTATTAATCAGCTAGCAACTTGGTCCTGCCTATTCTTTAGTGAGTATACATACCACCTAGCCAAGACTACTGAGTTAGGACCAAGAGTTGGTCTACATTGAGACTAAGTAGACAAATTAATTCAGAAACACATTCAGAAACTTTTAAGTGAGTCTCTGAAGAACTGCACTTACCTTGGGGGTAGTACAAGTTCAAGCTGAGGCACTCCACCCTGTTCTGAATGATCCAACTCCTAAAATGATTCAAAATAAAAAAAAACATTTATTTAAGCCTAAGGTAAAAAAATCCCAGATCTTGTTTAAAGTACGTATTTCTTATGTTAAATTATATCCTACAGACATGAAAAACAAGAGCTTCCAGAGGTCTAGGAGTAAAGTAGTAAGATTATGGTGTGTTCTAGCATTTCTAAGTGTTGTTGGACATAAGAGGGAGGTGTAAATAATGTGGTACTACCTGAAACACAGGTTAAACAGTGCATTAGGTATGACCCAGCCCTCTTTTCCTACCCCAGTAAGGCCTTAGGAGCCAAATTCAGGAGAGTCATATAAATGTACAGTTACGTGCCCATAGGATTACACATTACCAATTTTGATTTACCTTTGACACATGAAACACTTTGAACACGCTTAAAGCGGAAACATAACATTAATGCAACTCACACTGGACAGTTACCTTGCAAATAACATTAGCTCTCATTAAAGAAGGCATCTAAATATGTTTCCTAAAGATTTAACAGATAAACCTCATGAATCTTGCTTTGGCAGGTTAAGGCATCACTCGTCCCAGCTGCCCATGCTGGCCCTGCCAGAGATTACTACCCTGCAGCAGTCAGGAGAGGAGCTCATGGGCCGTGTTTGAAGGGCTTGGAGCACAGTCATGAATTAACAAGTGACCATCCTTACTGCCTCCTGCTGTTCATTTTCATCCCAGTGCCAGAAAATTCTGCCAGCTTTGCTGAACAAGCACAGCTGCTTTTCAAACAGCACGGTAAATCAGAGTGCTGAATCTGAGTTTAAAAGGATCCTTTCTGAACCAGTAGTTTTAAATAGTTTTAAATTTGAACAGTCTTGTTTACTTAATTAGGTGCTTGAAACTCATAAACAACTTCTGTGATTTTTTTCCCACCTAGAAAACACCTAGATGTATTTTGTGACAAAATACAACCTTGATTGAGTCCCCAAATTAATGTCCTGATTAAACAATCCTGATTAGAAAGAAAACAACCTGCCACTTTCAGGTGAGGATGTTATCCTCATATTAAAAATTTTACTCTTCTGTGTGAAAAGGAAGAAATCCGTGTCAACTGCTGCTCATGGTCAACGATTTTTACTGTTGCTGTTTAATCATTTCCACTGACAAACAGTACTAGTTTAGAAGCACAGGTCTTATCTTTCCAAATATAAGATTTAAATATTTCCATGGATTCAATACAATATTTTCCTTAAAATCATTCTCTGAAGCTTACACATCACTGCCATAATAAACTGAATGACATTGTAAAAGTTTTGGAGTTAACTGCATAAAATGTTATTTAATGTCTTGTATTGAAAATTAATTTTTTAGCATTATCCAGAAAAGATGGGACCTCTCTGCATAGCCTTTTCAGTCATGATGGCTAAAAACCCTTTACCTTAACAGCTGAGGTTGCTACAAAGGCATTTGTTGGCAGCTGTCCATCCATAGAGAGCTTTTGATTTGATTTGATCTTTTTACTGCCTGTGGTTTCCACAAGATTCTCTGCCATTCTTTCCATCACAAAACTCAGTATTGGAAAATTTTACTGTCATTTTCTATTTTATTTTAGTTCTTTTTTGTAAATCTGTGCCTAAGGGCATGTAGGATACACAGCTACAATGTCTACCATTACTATGTATGTGCTCAGGAGTGAGGAGCACAGCCTTACTTTCCAAAATAGGTGGTGCAACTCAGTAGAAACAATTAGAAGGAAAGAGCTGACAAAAATGAGCTTCATTCTTCCACAGAAAAGTTTCCTCTGCCTAGAAATTAGCACAGACATTTAGAGGTATTGTGTGTATGAAGGTAAAAAAAAACATTTGTAAAGGATTTTTGACAACATTTCACTATGTAATTCCCACTGGACTTTGAACCACTTTGCAGTGCTTTTGAAACTAAGTTGTAGAATATCCTGATTCCAGATAATAAATACAGAAAATTGAAGATAGATGCGATCAAAGTTTAGTAAAATTACCAAAGTGCTTCAAAACTGACAGCAGTCTACATTACCTAATTAAATTAGAGAACATAATTAAAAGGAGAAAGCCTTATATTTTTTAATAGTCTCTTTCATCTTTTGGTCCTTCAAATAACTTACTTTACAAATGCTTGAGAGTCACAAGAGATCTGTTAACCAAAACAGACAGAGCTGTAATACAGGAAAACAGTTCTAACTTACCCCTTTCTTCACTAGGTCACCACTGTTGGGTTTTCTTGCTGTGATATCAGATGTGTTCCCAATAGGCTTTTCAGCAGGAAGTGGTGGAGGGCTATGGGGAATGTCATTTAAAGCTAAAAAAGACAAAAAGTTCCCAAATGAAATTCAAATTAATAGCTCCTTTACATGGACCAACAATAGATAAAGGATGGAGAATTTTTTTGTGAATGCAATTTCCTTCCTCAAAGCTGTTGCAGCCAATGGGAAGAACCACTTAAAGATCAGTGAATAGAAAAGGGACATGAAGCAAACATTGCAACTCTGAGGCTGAATTCAGGAGTACTTCCCACCCTGCATAACAGATCTTCACTTTATTCTCAGGACACCATCAAGTTATTCTAGAGTTCCAGGGTTTCAGCTGCAAAACTTGTTGATATAATATTAGCTGAGTAGGAGAGTTTCTACCCCTGGGAATGTCAGATTCATTACTGGATACCCTGAAACATCATCACCATCTCTCAGTCACATTTCTAAACTGGCTCACTTTTTTTCAGCTGTCAGCTCCTGGAATATCCTTCAGGCTGGAAAACAGCTGAGGGTTATTTCAAGTAACCCTGAAAGATCAGGAGACTTGGATGGAAGAATCTCCAGAAAGGTAAATGCAAGAATATAAACCCTTGCCTGCTACAAAATTCAGGGTGACAGAAAACAGAGGTGGAAGCTCCTGGGCTTGCTAAGGAGCTAAACAAATTAAGGACATGGAAGAGGAAACAGTACAGCTCTTACTAGGGACGAGTTATGGTGTCATCAGTCTCAATAAAGAATACAACCCCCTGCTAATTATATGACATTTGCTTTCAATGTCTCTGCCATTGAAACCTGGGAACCACTTGTACAGGTTTTGCCAGCATATTTACCAAATATTTTGTCTTCATACATTGGAACCTTGTCACCTATTTACAATGTTTGTATACTAAGAAAATTCATTGAGTACAAAAAACTTCAGACACTTATGCACTTTTGCTTTCCAGCTGGACTTGTAGTTATGTAAAAATATGTGTAGAGACTCTGGACATTTACAGACAGATGACAAAAAAAAGAGGAGAGGTGCTGTCCAAAAGAAAACTTTCAGTTGTTCATTTCATGAAAAGTACTCTCAACAAAGAAACAATACATAGAAAGGAGAAGTGTCATTTATTTTTAACATCTGATGCATTCCTGTGACATACAACACTGTTGTGATATTTAAAAATGGTTCAGTTCAAGGATAAATCCCTGATTCTTAGGAGCAGGTCGCAGTTACTGTGATGGCAGTGACCAAGCATGGGGAAAAAAATTTAGGAAGTTCATCACTCTTCTAAGAGACTGTGATGGATGAAAAATAAAAACAATGCCCAACAGAACTGGGCAAAAGAAATTGCAAAAGAAATCTTCTCTTATAACATATATTCTCTTACTGACATATACAAAGCATGAGACATTTATTTATCCACTTCAAATCTTCCTGTACACAGAGATGGCTTAATTTCCTCTCCCCTTACTCTTTATGAGACCAAAATTAAAGGAACTAGAGAAAGACAGAAACCCCCAACAACTAGATGGTAGGTGTTACTTTCAGTGATTTCTAGGTGTAACAACTGAAGTGGAAGCTCAATGCTTCCTTTCTAATTGCATCTTGACAAAAATGTTAACGCTAATTGAATACTTTACTGGAGTTCAAATTCTTAAGTATCCAACTCTGTTCTCTTTCCAACAGTGCTGGATGGGTGGCATTTTTGTTGCTGTTGGTTGTTTTTTTTGTGTGTGTGTGTTTTGTTTGCTTGCTTATTGGAGTTTTTAATTTTGGTTTGTGCTGGTTCCTGACAGAATTTATCTCCCTCAGTATGGTTAAAGATCCCCTATACTGAGATTATGCAGCCCTTTTACAATGTAAACCCTACTATACTATACATTACAATGTATACACTACTATATCCATGCTATACCTTGACCCAGTTGTACTTTTCTCATTTTTTAATTTCTAACAGTGTATGTTTCTGCAGCGGCTTCTATCTGACAAAAGACTACTGTGCTTTCTTGGAATCTACTTCTGTTCCTCCATATCCCATTAATCTTCCAGCCACAGACTCCCATAAAGCAGTCCTTCACAACTTCCTGACATTTGTAGCTAAGTACAGGATGACAGGCAGTTTTCTCTAGAAAGTTCAATTACCACTAGAGAGCAGCAAGGGATCAGTTATCTACAAGTTCAAAAGAGAATCCATCTTGGAAAAAAAAAACAACCTCAAAGAACTTGTTAGGTGGTCGGTGGTGGTTTGTTTGTTTTTGTTGTTCTTGTAATGGAAATTACAATTTCCTTTATGGAGAAGAACTATGTCATGGGTTCTTTACAGTAGTTTGTAAACATACTCTTCCAACTGAAAAAACATTTTTATTTACAATCAGATATTAACAGAAAGACTTTTCCTCATAGCTTTATTTTCAGTCTTCTCTGCATTTTTAATCACTTTCATTGCATTTCTCACATATGCAGGGACAAAAAAAATTAGTATTTTAGCACTGGGTTGGTGATGGGGGGGGGAGATGGGAATTTGGGAAATAATTAGAAAAAGTCTTAGGAGAAAAGTCACCTGGATACACAGCTGCTACAAGTTGACTCTACACCTGCTTAGTGCAGGAAAACATTTTGAAATATGAGGTTTAGTATCTTCTGACATTTCTCCCTAAGCTTTGAGGATAAAACATAAGACTAAACAGAAGCAAGTATGTACTCCAGCATGCAAAGATCAACACAAAGACCTTGTGGCTCTCTGATAAATTACCACTTCTGAGACACCGTCAGTGTAATTTGTAAAGCTGTAAAGGATTAGAGGTGGAAGGCATTAGCGATACGGTAACTCTCACAAAACTATGGTCAAGACCTTGACATAAAATTGAACAAAGACATTTTGCATCCCAGTTCTCACATACCTTTTTTATTCCCTCAAACTGCTACCTAAACATTCTTGTTTAAATGGCCACAGATTTCAAATCTTACAAGGGTCAAGGGAACTTTTTGATGCAAACTGTGAAAACTATGCTAAATATCCCAACTAAAGATGTGTTTGAAGGAAAGTTTAATGCACCAATGTTGCTCCTTTGACAAGTGGGGGCCCTGCTCCCAGGAAGCTTGGGAGCAGCATCAAAATAATCACAGCTGAGGTCAGAGATGAAATCAATTTGGCCAATCAGCTCCTTGATACAGTTCAGCAGAGAAAACAAGCTTGTTTCTGCTGGGAGGGTCTCCTCCAGCTCTTCTCTGCCAGTGTTTAGATCGGCCCCACACACATTCTTATGCATTTCACCTCTGATATGTATTAACTCCATAAGGTTTGAGACATCAAACTCAGTGCAAGAGAGGGAGCCAGAGGAGGTAGCTGGGAGACAGGGAGAGTGCAACATGACTCTCATCTATTTCTCTTTCCCACCACAGACTTTAGGTTGGCTCCCCTGTCTTGTCAAAGTGTACTATGGGATTCCTTTGGCAGCCAATATAGCTATTAAACAGCAAATTAGTAAATATTAAGTCCCAGTCGAAATTATTTTCTAACAGATTTCTCAATTTGTGAGAAGAACTTACATTTTCCAGGTTTAGCTGGGATTCGGATCACAGTGGGTTTCCGAGCTAAATTTGGTTGACTCAGCTGTTCCTTTGCAGGTTCACTTTTGGTGAGGAGCTGAAATGGATCTAAAAGAGGGAAAAAAACCCCAACATATTTAATATCCATTTGTTGAACACAAATCTCACTAAGTATTGCCTTCATTATTAAGGATAATTATACTTCACACCCAAGATAGGAATAAAAAAAAAAAAATCATGCTAATGCCAACTAGTGTCCTCAGCTCCTTGTAAACAAAGAGGGTAGATAGGAATACTGCAGTCTTCTTTGTACATCTGCATTCATAGTTGACTTAACACAGACATGCTCCAGGTACCTTCTAGGATTATATAAGCCACTGAACAAGAGGAACTGCATTGCTTGGCAATAGGGACCTGAAATCAGAATGGCTTTAGGGAAATGTTTTCAAAGCAGTTCCTCTAATATGCAGACATAGCTGTGAACACATTCACTAAAAAGTTTTAATCAATAAAATCTTGTCAAAGCTAAACAAGCAGCACTGCAGCAGATAAAATGCCTACAGAAACAAACCAAAACATTCAATTATTACTGATTACAAAATGTCTTTGCTGTAGAACAACTAATTCCTTTGAAGATTCTGTATCATTTTGTTGGTTATAAAGCTGGTGATATGGAGGAGACTGGTTCAGACCAAGGATTGGGAGTCGTGCCTGAGCTCTGCCCCTGCCTGTATCATTCATTCCTTTACAAGCCTGTCCAATCATTTCATTGGTAAGACAGGAGCAATGTTTTCCATGCTTCATAAACTTAAGCGCTGGTCTCTTATTAATAGGCATGGGAACAGAGATGCATGTAGAAGGCAGCTATAAAAACACTTGTGCAAAAATAAAAACGAAATGAATGTTTTTTTTCTCATGTACACCTTCATGTGAAAGAGCAATACCACATTTACACCTCTTTTCTCTTGTTAACAACTGCTACTTCTTTCTCTGACATTACCAAAATCTGCAGTAAAATGGCAACACTTAATGGTATCATAAAACTGTAAAGTAGAAACTGGAGAAGCACTCTGGATGATAAATTCTCCATAACACATATTCATAGCCACAACAACAGAGGCTGATCTCCTCTGGTGGCCTTTTTAGATATGTAGCTCAATGAGATGTTATTTAAGGAGTGTCACAGTCTGAGAGCGCAAGTACACTAGGCATCTCTTTAAATTCTTCATGACTTCCCCAAAACTAGTGCCACACTTCCCGACAAAGCTGGAAAACCCTGTATTTGATAAAATTTTATCTTCAACACTTAGAAAAAACAATTCGCATTATGTAATATAAAGTCATGATTTCTTACAGATAATTTTGTATAGTATAACAAAGTATGGTTTAGCAACACAATAAATCTCCATCTGGAAATTTCCATAAGCTTTAGAAAATCCCAGAAATGCAGTATTTATTTATGAACAACCTCATGCCCTCCTGCATGCATGTTACTTGGCGCCCACAGCTCCCCAGCCTCTGCTGCCTCTTCCCCCTTGCTGGATGCTTCTGCCTGCAGCCTCCACAGTCTGTGCCACCAGCTCCCGCTGCCAGCATGCAGCTGCCACACAGCAGGGCCTGTGCCACACTTGCCACAGGGCCTGTGCACATTCACCCCTGCTCAGATGTCCACCTCCCACTAGCCCCCTGCTTAAGGCTTTCTCCATCACATACAGGTGTGCTAAGTGGGTTTGTGCCATGGTCTCTCTCAAAGTCAAGGCATCTATCTGCCTACAGGATCCCTAGAAATCCGCCTGGGTACCTTCATATCACACTTTAATCATGAATAAGCACATCAATTCCCTCTGTCAGGCTGCTTGTTCAACAGCTTTGAGCATAAACATCAGGTACAAAGGATCATGACAGGTCAGCGATTTGTGTACTGCCCAAGGTATACAGGCTGCAGTTAAAAATAAGCTGTGTTACCACCTAGACAGAAGATGGATGGCTCCATCACATTGTACCCAAAGATGCTGATGCACCCAGAAACTGGGGACAGGCAACCCATAGCAGAAGGTGAGGGTAAAACTAACATCTTGCTGAAGTTACAGATTAACACTAGTCAGTAGAAGGTGTATGTGTCTTCACTGAAAGCTGCTACAAAGAGTTTTTCTAGAGGACCACAGGACGGGTGGAAGCATTCTGGCAGTACGGTCATTACAAGAAACAAATATTCCACTCTTGAAGCAAGCCTGCAATTTTCTTTTACTCCTTCACACCTTTGTCTGCTAGCTACAACACTAACTCTTGAATTGCATTTAAAACCCCAAATATTTACCTAATCTTAACTGTTGTACTGGTGTTCAGAGTGACTAAGTGCAGCTGAAAAAAAAAGAAATCCTAAACTGGGCTTTCTTCTTTCAGTTTTCTTGCAACTCTACAACAGACTTGAACAGTGACCCTGGCGAGGCAGCAGGACGGCAGGGCCTCAAGGCTGCACCGGCCCACTGGGATGCTTGAGAAACAGGATGAACAGAAGAAAAAGTGAGCGGGGACAAGTCATTGGCTCCTTGACACAGCAGGACCGTAAGGAACACACTGGCACACAAGGTTCTGCAGCAGTTAAGGAAGTTCTGCATGAAAAATGAGGAAACAGTTTTCTAAAGCCTCCATCTTACAAAAACAGAGACACTGTGAGACCAAGTGGAAATGCTCTAGACACCAAAAATAACCACAGTTATGTATTCTTGTAAATTTATAGGAGATTTAAAATTGTACAAAATTGCTGTTTGTCAGCTGTTAATCATTGCTATGCATAAAGATGGTTTTCTTGACCATTCAACAGTTGTCAGAGGTCTCTACATCAATACATCTGATAAGTTTAAGTCTGAAAAAGAAACTTCTAAGGCTGAGAAAACCATTTGACAAACATTAGTTTTCCACTCATTATCTTATGTTCAATTATACTGTTGTCACCTCATAATTAGTTTAAAACTCATTACCTTGTTTGTGTTATTCCATTCCCCAGTGCTGGGTTTGCAGCAGAAATTGGCTGAGAAAACAACTGCACTGCTTCATGCAGTGGGACTGACAACGTATCAAATTTTTATGTTGTTTAACAACAATTGGGCATCATCTGAGCATAATCCATGGAGGTGTGAAAACAGAATTGTTAATATACTCATTTAAACCTTCTCAGCTCAAGGAAATTAATCTGCAAGTCATTTTTCATAACACATATCAACAGACTTCTATTGATTTTTTTTTATTAAAATTTCACAATGATGCTTGAAGTTTGTATCTTCCTTAGTCTCATTTTTCTACAGCTTCTATTTAGAAGGTTTATGTGATAATGTATTTTAGTGTGCTTGTGCACAGGGAAGTTAAATGAAAGCTGTATATTCAAATACACCATATATAATCTCTTTTTTTTTTTTTCAACAGTTTAGGAGACAGCCTTCTCCCCCATTCTCATTTACTACCCTTGTTTAAAATAAAAAATTAGGAAGTTACAGAACAAACACTAGGTTTTGCCCATGCAAAGATGACAGACAGGTATCTTTCTGAAATATTTACTGGTAGCCTTTAAGTGAGAGGTAGTAAGATGGTAACAGATACCTCAGCAGCAATAAATCTCCAAACAAATAATTTGTGGAAATCTAAAAGCAAAGACTAATACTATCTGTTGTGAAGGTGCTCAGCCTTGCAAGTATTGAGTACACATGACAAGAACATAGTGCAAAAGGTGTGGATGCTGACATTACACCCCTTGCGACTAGAGAAGGATGCAACTGTGTCTACTTTCAATATTTAATTTAAAGACCTAAATCAGCTCACACATTCTGTTCACACAGAACAGGAGTCTTCCAGGAACAGAGAACAGAAATCAACCTCATCAACAAATGGTTTTATTAAAACCTAGGCCCATTAAAACCACTCTGGTGTTTATGGAAGCATACTCAGCCCATACTTGGGGAAGATTCTCAACAACAGGCTCCTCCCAGTAATACAGCTGGAGATTCAATGGAAGCATTGAATAAATAAGAACGGGGTTCATGCTCAAGAAACACTGTGAAATGCCACAATCAAAAGTCTGATGTTCACTCAGGCATTTTAAATCTCAACGTATTTACAACTATAAAGAGATGTAATAGACAGGTATCTTACCTGAATTCCAGCATCAGTGATTTTCCCAATCTGTTTTCCACAGCATTTTTCATCAAGACAATTAACAGTTCACTGTTCTTAGAAATGGTATTTCTGACACAGAGAAAATAACATGGACTACACTACTTTTCAAAAAATACGCAATTTGCAGTCTGCTCTGCATGAAAAATTGTCATGATCTAGTCACGATCATATGTTTTAACAGACTGGGAAATAAAAAAGAAGGGAAAAAAAAAGGGGGGGAGAGAGACACACAACAGGATGCCGGTTCTTTCAGGGTCTAATCTGTGCATAACCTGAAAGTCAGTTCAAGTGAAATTCAGGCTTCTCAGCATTCTCTTAACACTAGGAGACTAGACCAGTCTAATAAAGAGACTCAGTCAAATAAAAGGAATACAGTATTATTCAGCAGGAGATTTAGTATTGTTTCAGATTTAAATCTGGAGCAGAGACAAGCAAATTTGCTTTGCAGAAGGAGCCTAGCAATCAGTGAGACCAAAGTGCACAAAGAATTACACAGAGCTTTGTATTCTCTGGAAAGTATAGAAAAAGAATTTGCTGAGAGACGCAACAGTAGATTTGACCTAAATGTACTTGTCGAAAACACAAGCTGTCCTTAACTGAGAAATGAAATCTCATCCACAGTGTCAGAAAGCTGGAGAGCAGATAAAATCTACTACTAGAATAGCAAAATTTCTTGGGCTATCGTAACACTTAATGGCAATAAAAGCATTCATGGGGTAGGAAGCGACACATGTACTACTCATACACAGAGAAGAGGTACAGATGGACCTTCTCTGAGCTTTCAGTACTTCTCTCTCGAAGTGTGGGAACACCCAAGCTTAGTACTTGTGTATATCTAAAAGCACAACCATTTGGTTCATTGCTAGCTTGTCCATACCAGTGAAGGGGACAAAAATTACAGTGCCTTTGGCACAAAAGAACTGTACATACCAGCACAAGCTATTATGTGAGAGTTTGGAGGCTACTCCTACATCATTAATCTATTTTGCTAGTTGAAGTAAGACTAGGATAGTTTAGATTGCAAGAGCCTTCAGGAGGTCTCTAATCAAACCTCCAGCCCAGAACAGGTCAGCTGTGAGGGCATGTTGTTAGAAACTGGTTGTGTAACCTGGTCTGACTTCAAAAACTGGATGCCAGAGGGCATTTGGACATGCAGTAGGTGACAAAGAAAACAAACCCCCAAATAACCCTGGAGATTAAGAAACACAGCCTTGTCCATTCTTGCCAGGTGAATAAATGGTTGTTCACTGTCAAGAGATTCAAGTGCCCCAAAACAGGCAAGCTGGAAATTTCCAAAGTAGGTAACTGAAAGCAGTAGGGCATACAAAATCTTTTTGTATTGAAAATGTAAAAGACAAGGTAATTTATAATGTTGTTTAGAATACCTATCTGCTTTCTTGCAAGAATCTCACATGCTTTCAACAAAGGAAAATAATGTTTTATTTATAAACATTTCTTTTAAATAAGCATTTTGTTGTTCTCTGACAAACTTTCTGATCAAAGGGGTTTTTTAAGGGTTATTGTAAAACAAACTAATTAAATTATGAGGGAAAACAGATCTTATTAAGAACATTATTACTTGCGTGTTACCACTTAACGGCATCTATAGACCTAGAACTCAAAGGCAAATGCATTTGCATTTGACAACCTAAAGGGCTCCTCATCTATTATGTAGCTATGATTTTAAAACCTTGTTTCCTGAACATAGATATAAGGCCCTCTCTTGTGGCAATAGTGGAGTCCCTTTCAAGGTCCTTGAAGGCTCCAATTTATGTTTGGTAAGAAAACATCTGCAGTGACTGAAGAGCTACTGGATGCTTGTTATCACTTCTGCTGGAGACTGCCAACCCTGCAGCAAAACCAACAGGACACAGCACAGACCTCAACATCCACTACTCCACCCCACAGCAGCATGTCTCAGGTAAAACTCTTATAAAAGAGGTTTAAGCCAAAGAACAAATTAAAATGGATGAGACAGCTCATTCTTTCTTGCGAGTAATACTTTTGGCAGGAAGTAGAAAAGGAGACAGGTGTCTTTCAAATAACCACAGTAAGAGTCATTGGAAGTAACACAGCAGAACCTTAAGAAAAGCTGCATTGCTTTCAAGATATGTCTGTACTAATCTACCAGTCAGAACTATTCCAGTTATTTTCTTTTTTTTTTTTCCTTTTTTCTTCCTGAGGAAGCAATTAAAATCAAGCAGCTGAGCAATATCCCCGCAGCAGATAAATATGGAGTTGCTCAAGCAGCAGTTTTTCTGAATTGTCTATAATGTCACACAAATGCCACCATTCATGCCATAAGAAGGAACAACACACATAAATGGATAGCAGCACTGGTTTGGTTGGAGTTTTTTTCACCATAGAGGCAGAAATGAACCTTACACTAAGATAAAGTAGTTAGATAGACAGACAGATAGGTAAGACAATTAAGAAATGCAGTAGTACAGGCTACTGTTCAAACTGAATCTAATGAAGACATCAAAATGTTAGCTGTCTCCTGCTGGTAAGGTAAGGCTCTGTCTGAACTACTTTGCAAAGTACTTGGTTTAAACTGAGTTCTGGTATGTCAGGCACAGAGCAATCAGTGAATTTAGCGAGAAGGAAGAATAGCTCCCACCATGTGAAAAGGAGAAAAACATTCTAGCAAGATCACCTCCAGCTTTTAATTTAAACGAGCACTTTAAATGCACTGTTATTTAATTTTCTTTGTCCAAAACATATATTATCAGAGCATTCAGCAAGCAGGCACACTATATGCTTTAACATAGCAACTAACAGAAGTTACAGGTAAAATCATGGTCTTCTGAAGCCATGAATTTACACTTGGTTAAACTTGCTCTAGGATTTTATTTCCAAGCCTTTGTAAAAATGGGTGAGAAAAGAGACCACCTGACATTATCAAAACTTTTAACCTTCAGAAACTGCACAAATCCCTGTTGTCAGCTATAAAAGAAACGCAAAAATATCCCAGATGATCCAAAAAATCACAGCTATCATCAAAACATTAGAACCTCAAGATATAGAGTTCCAAACAGATACCTTCACATTCTAAATGACTGACTTGAATACCAGTAATTTCATTAGGATACAAATGACTTTGAACATTATCTCTAGCCTTCAAGTCCAAAATTATGGCACTTAAAACTGGAGTCAATTTTGGCTGATGACAAAGCAGTTCTACATATTTGATGTAGACTGACTTCTCCCTTCTGGCACTTCCCTTGGGCCAGCTTCAGAGACATGAGTTGGATGCAACAGTTCTGCCACAGTTCACCTCTGAATTTCACAGCTGCTGAGCTTCCAAGGCTCTCACAGACTTCACCTGTCAGAGTGGATGCTGAAAGCTTTAAAAGAAGCCTCAGTACCCAGAGTCTATGCGCACCAGAAGAATTCCTCCTCTTCATACAGGTTGGACAAGGATAAAATCATTAACGTTTGGAGAAGGGTAAATTCACTCTACGAACAGCTGAGCTGTTGGAGATGCTGTCAAACACTGATGAAACCCATGGGATTGCCTGAGGTAAACTTGAAAGAGAATCATCCAGCTATCTTAACTACCAATTAAACACTGACAGTTAAACTGATGAAACTATAAACTGGTTTGTTGCCAACACTGTTGATCTCAGCACATACATAGTATTCAAATACCTTTCACTAACATAGAGGTGGTGGCCTTGTGTTAGAGGAAGCGGATGTCTTATGTCAGTCAACTAAATCACTGCGGAGATTCTGAATTTGTTTTGCCTGTTTCACCTCTTCATTTATATGCTCACTTCAACTTCCACACCCTCCTCATCGTCAACTCAACACTTCACCTTCTCACTTTCACACGGGGCATCAACAGCAGCAGTGATTGATCTGTCCAGTTCCATTTACATTAGTCTAAGTACCACACTTGGTTGTGCTGTACCAGACAAAATGAAGCTTTGGGAATGCTGCAATCTGTGATGTAACGCTGGTCTTTGACAAACAAGATGTTTGTGCTTGGTTTCAAACACCACTGCATAAAAACCTTCTTCCTGTCTTAGGGTTGCCATAACAACAAGCAGAGCACTGTCATTTTGCTAAGTAATGACAATGACAAATATGTAAGAAATGCAAAGGTCTGGGGAACTGAGAGCAAGATTAGAGCTTCTCTTCCTGCCTTCACAAAACATTTTACTGTGGATTCATCTTGCAAATCCCAAGATGTTCCTGTGGGAACATGAGAAATAGCTAGTGTTAGTGCTCTGTGTTGCCTCACTTTCAGACAGCCAGTGTTGTTCTTGTTGATGCTCTGTCATGACGTGGTACGGCATATGATCCTAAGCTCACAAATGGCAGCAAAAATCTGGAATTAATCCTAATTTTACTGTGTAATAAAGTGATAATGCTGTCAGACTTTATTCTCTTTGGTAGGCAAGAAGTGGTTACAGCAAAGATGACATTTTATTGAATGAGTGAAATCATGGACAGGTTACTCAAGAAGCCAGGAAACTATTATTTGAATAATTCCTCTGTTAATCATGAGAATGGAAAGCATTTTCTTCTTAATTAAATCAAGAATAACACCTAGAACACCAATCAGAAAGAGTGACATTCTTACCACTTCATCAGGAAAGCTTGTTTTTCTTAAGTGATTTTCATTTGTGACCACTCAGCCTCTGATTTAATGGAAGAATTAATATAATTTATTTTTTCCGGGTTGAGAGAAAGTCTGTCTTTTACTGTACATATCAAACCCATAATTTTCCTTTTTATGCATTTACAAAATATAAATATTCTCTTTTCTTGCCTGTCACTTAGAATAGGTACATTTTTCTTCTATTTGTTGCATCTATTAATCAAAATAAAATTACTAAAACCAAAAAAGTTTTATCCTAAATGCTTGGTAAACAAGATATTCCTCAGGTTTTTAACTTGCTTCTAAAACCTTTCATGTGTACAGTGTCTGTTCCATGATTTCAGTCTCCAGACACAATGATGATGACTGTATTCCCACCTAGACACTGTCAGTCACATATTTCCTTGACATAAATACAAAACACCTCTCCAGTCACCCTGTACTCCTGCATCCTCTCAGTCTTGGGAATGCTCCTGAAGTGTTCCTGCAATCTGTCAGCCCAGGAAAAAAGATGGACTTGTATCCATATTGAGCTAATCCCCTCTCCTGCAGCATCTTTTGTTGACTTATTTCACTGTTTTCATAAAAGTGATCTTAACAGTTTATGGCTTTAAGAGACTTTCTACATCTGCCTTCGGGCTTTTATGCCAATACAGAAGAGAAACAATAACAAATTGGAACTCCATCTAACAATAGAGATGCACAAACTGAAGAAATTGCATTTGTTAACAATTATGAGCATTGATTTACTGAGACAACTACACAGCACTTACACTTCTCTTCTCTGAAAGTCAAGATGTTTAATGATAAATGAGAGGTGTGGGGGATTGACTCTGGCCAGATTTCAGGTGCCCACCAAACCCAACCTGTCAGCCTACTCCTAAAGTGAACAGGGAGAGAAAATACAACAAAATGCTCATGGATTGAGGTAAGGGCAGGGAGAGATCACTCACCAACTGCCATCATGGACAAAACAGACTAGTCCTGCGGAAAAGTTACTTGAATTTATTACCACATCAGAGTAGGATAATGAGAAATAAACCCAAATCTCAAAAACACCTTTCCTGACCGCTCCCTTCTTCCTAGTCTCAAGTTCTCCTCGCAATTTTCCCTATCTCCCCCACCAGTGGGACAGTAATGGGGCTTTGCTCATCACAAATTGTCTCTGTTGCTCCTTCCTCCTCAGAGGGAGGGACTCCTCACGCTCTTCCCCTGTTCCAGGTTGAGGTCCCTCTCACTGTGTTGGACATGGGGGAAGATTCTAGCAGCTCCTCTGAAAAGCCACTCCTGCAGCTTCCCTCTACCAAAACACTGCCACAATAGATGAGGTTAAAAAGAAAAAAAAGATTAAAAATCATAGCCAGTTCCTTAAACAAGCATTTTGTATGACACACCCTCTGCTTTAAAACAACACTCTCCCTGGATTGCAATGGAATTGGTAAGGTAAATAAGGACATACCCAAATATTAAGAGATCAAAACCTACTGCTATAAACCTTAATGACAGTCCAACACCCACCTTTGTCTTAAGCTACCTAAAATAGCATTAAAAAATAGACCCCAAGTGCTTAGTTATATCAAACTATGAAAGGGATGTAGCTGTAGTAACTGATCTGTCCAAACGAAATAATTATTTTCACTTATTAGGAAAAAACTGAAGTTGCATAACAAGCACATAGTCATATGACAAGAACAGGCAGATAGGACGGAGAAAATAAGTAGGGACTGGTGACATGGACAGCATATTCCCAGTATGTTTGATCAGAAGTCTCCCTAAATGCCACAAACATTGCTACTTCTTCAGACTACTAGGTTTCCCACTATGGAACTCTGGGAACTTAAATAAATTAGCCAGAGTAGATGGCAAGAGGTAAGATGTCCCAAGTTCCCCAGAGAGGATTGTGGTACATTCTGGAGGTGACATGTAGCATGTAACATCAAGTCTTTTATCATTATTTTAGTAATCACATAATAAATCCAGCAGACAAGTTCTGAGATTTATATAGCCTTGAAACCTCTCAAGTATCAAAATCCAAGTAATTTTATAGTGATCTTGACCTAATAGAAAACCAAAAGTTTTGTACACACACATAAACCCTGTCAAGACATGTAGACATAACTCACACAGGATCACGCACTTGCAAAGAGCAATGACAGTGACTGTTTAAATGCTTTTTCCTTACCTGTTGCTGTTTCAGAACTGATGCTATCTTTAATTACACAAGCTGGACTTAGGGGCAAAACATCATCATCAAAACTGATCAGATCTCCTTCCACATCTAGTTTATTTTGCAAAGCAGGTGCTGGGGAGTTGGCTGCAGGTGACAATTCTCCCAGAGACTTTACAACTTTTTCTTGGGCAGATGCAGAAGCCCACGAAGGAGCAGCAGTTGGTTTTAGCGAGACCAAAGATAGGGCAGGATTTTCTGCATAACATGACTTTTTAGGAACGAGAGGCCTTGGAGCAGGAACAGGAAATCTTTTTTGTCCATTGCTGTTTTCTGCACCTGATCCACTCCTTGTATCAAGAAAATCACTACTGCTACTTTTAATAAGGCCAGGTTTTGGCTTCTTTGGCAGTTCAGGTTTGGTTCCAGCACTGCTCCCAACTACTTCAAGCTGAGGCTGCAATTCCTTCGAAGTTGTTGATCTGCCTTCTGTCCATGCATCCCAGTCTTCTGAAATCCTGCTTACCCCTGGCTTTGGAGCAACTATTGGCTTCTTTGTAATAACAGATCTTGGGGTGAATGAACGAGGGGCAATTTCTGGCTTTTTTGCTAATCCTGAGGTATCATTAGTTCCTTGGGATTCGAAAACTTTAATCCTTGAAACAATACTATTTTTGCTCTTTTCTGTACTCATACTGTCCATCACCAAGTGATTGTCTAGTAAGTTGTCATCTAGAAGAGGTGACTGCTGAATTGCAGGTTGCTGCCCTGTTACAGTAGACTGGTTCACTTCTTCGCCATTGTCTATCTTACTTTCAGTACTTTTGACCACAGGTCTGAGATTGCTTCTTGATCTTGGCTTTGGCACAGGACATATCACAGCACTGGGATTCTCTTGGCACCTCTGACCTTCAGGATTTTCAAAGACTATTAGTGGATTCTCATTTTCTGCAGGAGACTTATTCAGGAGAGATGCAGAAGGCCTAGGAGGTTTAAGAGGACTCTGCCCTGCTAACAGAAAAAAAAAAGGTTTCAGTTATCTGTTCCAGAACACTTCACTTACAGTATTTTTTGACAGCTATTGGGATGGTAAACATGATGGTTTTCACTCAGAACTTACTGGTGCTTGTGAAAACACAGTGCTCTTTTTAAAAAGATGAATGAAAAAAACATAAAAACTCTAGGAATAAGCTGAAGATTGCTGAAATGCATGGTATCTACACATCGTGAGTTCAAAACTACTTGTTAACCTGCAGCACTGAAGGGCATGCAAACAACATCTAGACCAAAGAAGAGACCAAGAAGAGTACAATAAGTTCTCTAACATGGTTTGCACACTTTTCAGTCTGAATGTATGACAGTGCTGCTATTCTGATTGAACACCCGAGCTCCTCTGGTCCCAAAGCTCTGATGGTAATTCTGGCTGAATCAAACAAAACTTTCAAGATTTAATTATAGTCTGAATGCAATGGTACCTCTTCAGAAGAGAGTTTTACAGAAATTTCACTGTTATTCATATTAAATGCAGCACAGACTAATAATAGAGAACATCTTCAGGAGACAGAGTAAGGTTTTCATCAAGGAGAAATCCAAAACAGCCTCACCTCGACAGCCTGCAGATTCCCAGTCTGTAGGCACACTTGTTTGTACATTACTTCCTGGCAAATGGCTGATTAGTTCCTCCGGAAAGTCAGTTTGTGTGGCAGAAGTAGTGGTATGTCTAGGAGCAGCAGCATTATTGTTATTTGTTGTATTGACTTGCACTTGATTGATTTCTTTTATCACCTGCTCATATGATGGTGGAAGCTACAAAATAGACAAATATTAATGCACATCCAGATACGATCCTTTAAAAAAAAGAAAGGCAGCATATAAATTTAAAAATACTACATTAACATATGCAGAGGAAAAGAACACTGTCATAGTCTTCTATTCAATGTAATGGAAGTCTAAGCAAAGAAAAACAGTTCCTCTCTAACTTAATATGCTTTTTACCTTTGTAAATCAAACACGCCTCATGTAAATGCACACTCACCTCAGATGGAATACGTTCATTTCTCCTCCACTGAGCATGAGATGAAGCAGAAGGAAATCCTAATCCCTGAGGAGTGACAGGGCTTGCACCTGGAAACCAGGAGGATGGCCGGAGGGGTTCAGCAGCAACTATCGTAATTTCAGGACGCCTGGAAATGAAGGCAAATGGGACTAATTACCTAAAACATTTAAAAGTAGCTCTTTTAGGTATAAAACTCCAAGGTTTTCTCATCATCAGAAATCAAAATAGCTCAGATCTTTTTGATTTAATCAAAGATGTTTTTTCAAGATTTCAAAGGAACTTACCCGACCTTTCTAACAAACAGACTCAGGCTTCTATTCAAAACACCTAATTAAATGCCTAAGCCAAAAAAGTAGGTTTATTGGCTTCAGTGAAATAATTTACATGTCTAAAGCGCTTAAACAAAAGTGTAACTCAATTAGATGGCAGAAGTCTTAGTCCTCACGGGATAATGAGAACTAATTATGTGTTTGCCCCCAGCCTGCTACATGTGAAAACAGTAGGATAGTTAAAACTGCTTCTAGCTGGCTACCTCAAAACTTACATATCCTCACACCTCAAAGGAAACCTCTCACTGTGCTGAAGTGCAGCAAAACAAACCTCACGAGGCCTTTGGGACAGGGCTTACTTGCTTACAGCATCTAGTACAACAGGGCCTTCTGTGACAGTGAAGGACCCCTAGGTACCACCCCTGGTTTATTACAAGCTGCAGGGATGGCCCGTGGCCCCAGAATGTGGCCCCTCGAGCAGCCCCAGACCCATCTAGAGTCCCACACAACATAATACCTGGAAAAGGGAGTTCTGCCTACAGACGGTTGTGTCTGCTGACAAAAATAAACCTGCAGAAGTGTAACTTCTAAAACTATTGTAAAAGCAGTTAAAAAAAAGACAGTACAGTTCCTTCACATCTAAAATAACAGCAGACTCAATTCACCAGCTATCCAGGTTGGTGACCTCCTTTCTCAACGCCCTTTGAGAAACTGAAAGGAAGCCTGAAAGTGTGCTTATTTTCATTGTGAAGTGATCCTGTAAACAGATGTCAGGGAAATAAAACAGTTCTGCAGAGGTTTGACGGTTGGTTGCATTCTCTTTATGAGGACACATACAAAAGTTGATGAGAAAACTCCTCAAATTCTTAAACTACCCCATGCTTAAGAATCACAGTATTTCTATTTTACTCTAAGTCTAGTCTCTTTTTAAACACACTAAGGATAGAGAAAAGGGAAAAAAATTAACTAGAGGAGAAAGCCATAAAAAGTAATACTGTGACACAATCTAACAAGTTTTACAGTAATACTTAATTGTAGTATAAATATGAGCATCATACCTTCTGTCCCTCTGTTGTTCACTATGGCTGGAGGTCCGAGAAGCTATTTAAAGAAAAGAAACAAAAGCTTTGAAAAGGTTAAAATATACTGTCACAGCAACTTGATGAGGATAATGGCAGAGCCCTTACCAATCCACTATCAATGAAATGGAGAACACAGAGTATCTGATCATAAATTCCAAATTTTAAGAGTGGCCAAATTAAAAAAAAAAATTATTTGCATTAAATATGAGAAGCTTTTAACAAGTTTAGGGTGCAGTTTCATAATAATTTTAAAGTCACTCTGTCTCCTATTTAACACCAAGAGAGATGTTCCTGTCTCGTCTTCTTCCTTGCCACACATTCCTGCATTTCGGTGATCCTAGAGTTCAAACTTTTTTTTTTTTTAGTTAAAATGATACATGAATAAAGCAACAAGAAGTGTTAAACATGTCTGACTTTTCCTTTTGATGGATCATTTTTGAGATGTCCTCTTTAATCTTTTTTTAATGTCTTTCTGTTTGTTTTATAGAAGGGAAAGGTACGAAGGCACAGAACCTAAGAAAGTATTTCACCCTTCTTTATGCAAAAAAGAAAAAATTAAATGTTCCCAGCTAGACATTTGCTAAAGTTTAATCACTTGTGGATTAAAAGCCAGAAATATTTCCTTTTTCTTTCAAACCATGTGTTTTAAGTTACATAAAATATGCAAATCCTGACCTCTTCATTTTTCTGGTTTTGCCATATTTACATTGAAATAATTTTTTTTTCAAAGGCCACATTACATTTCCATTTGGATTTCTTTAGAGAGAAAAGAAAATTATCCAAGAGACAAATTTTTGCATAGCAAGTGCAATTTAGGAAGTGGTAGAATCTTATTGTGCAACAGCCAACAGGATGCTGTTCCTGTCCTGTGCCATCACAGCATCATTAGCTGAAATCAGCAAAGCAAACTTGATCCAACAGTGGCAGAGTGTTGTGTCGCACATACCTCTTCGACAGGGCATTTTTGAAGTGCACTATTCATGAGTGCTAGAGGGAAAAAAGAAGGGGTTACAGAAGACAAAGAAGAGGTGAAGGAGAACAAACCAAGGCTTCAGAGTGCCAGAACCCATGGTCAAATGGGTTAGTCATGCAAGGATAATGCACGTGTCAGTGTTGTAAGGAGACAGCTGTAATGTCTAGTCACAATACAGTGTCTTAAAAACGACAATAAAAGTAGATTTTATTTCTAGTCGCATGCCAATTTTAACAGTGGCTGTTTAGAAGTTTCCCTTGCAATAAATTAACTATGAAGACTATAACCAAACATGGAAATGCCCACTGTATGGCTCAACAAGGAGTCGCCAAAGGAAAGAGGAGAGAAAAATCAAATATCTTTAAATGCTTTTTTAGTTTAAAATCATGGTTGATTTGGGTCTGTCCTTTTTACCTTCCAAAAATAAGGGGTTACACTGAGGAGTTCATACAGATGCAAAAAGGCTGGGATCCCATCATTTACATTCTCACCTATCAAAGAGGTATGGGCAGGCAAGTTGACCCTGGTAAGAGGCACCCCTCAGAGTTTTGGGTATGACTGCACATCTTCTAAACCAGTTCTGTAAAAACTGGTTGGCTAAAATAAGTAAATAAAAATCCCCTACACCTCACCTTCACTTGCTTCTTAACACAGCATTGATCTAATACACACATTAAAGGGAAAAAACCAAACTGAATCAAATCAATCAAATCAAAGGTTACTTTTGCAAAGAGGATGGAAGAAAGTGTTCATTTGATAAATGTATTCAATACAACTGCTTGGGTTACAGCCTAATTACAATGCTAAGGGCATGAGAAATAAAAGCTAATTAATGAGGAATGTAAAACTGAATTGATAAATCTGTCACCTTATTTCATTATTTCTTCATTTCTAGGCAAATTCTACATGTTGTTTTCTCCTGTGAGACTCTAAATGCGCTTCTATTTATCAAAGTTATTAAAACAAACAGGAAAAAGATTAAAGAAGTCTGAAATACCTTTTTCCTTTCTTAACATAGGCAAAAAAAATGCAGTGAGGTATCTATGTAATCTATCAAACTCCAAATTTCAAAACCAACTCATTTACAGTATTTATATAAAAATGAATATTTACTGTTAGATATAAAGATGTCGATTTAAAAGGACTAATATTCAAGCCATCACATATGTTTTCAGAATATGCTCATTCTGCTTGAAAAAAAAATCTTCCAGGCATTTATGGAATCAAGTTATTTCCATGTGTATAAACATTTAACATAAACATTCATTTTTTAATGACTCTGACAAAGTTCTTCCCTCCTTCCATCAACATTTCCTCTTTTTTTGCTGTCATATTTTTTTTACAACCACACTTTTAGAACATATTTTGTTTTGGAAGCTCTTAAGAGGATTTAAATCCACAGCAATTCAGCAGAGGTGAAACTACTGCATCCTCTGCTCTCAGGTATTCCATAAATGCTAGAGAAAAGAAAATACAAACTTTCTAAATAACCCTTGCCCCAGATTTGCACAGCTTTTACTCCTCTACCATTTCGAAGAAATGAATTTAAATTAAAAAGTGTATGAAAGAAGACATGAATTGTTAAAATATAATATACACCTGAGGAAAAAAAACTGCAGCCATTTTTCTAGCCTTGTGGTCTTTCAATCCTCTAAGTCTATAATTCATTCCCTTTGTGGATTGCCTGGAAAAAGCACACTATTAATTTTTCCACCTGATTTCAAATTGTGACAGCTTTAAGATTTGAAAAAACCTTTCTTCCATCAGGGGAGTCAACGGAAATGTATTTCAGTGCTGGTTTGTATACTGGCAACTGAAATCAGCTGGCTCCTCAACTTCCACACTAAGAAATGCTCAGGGTGAGAATTACTGACATTTCTAGAAGCTTATGCTTAGGGCTACTTAAATAAAAGGTAAGCAAAATAGTTACAGAAGGGGTGAGAGAGGAAAACCCCTATTTTTTTCATCTTGTAACTTTTTTGATGTTGAGTGGGAAAAAACCCCAATCAACTCATAACATTGCCACTATTTCTGCTCATGTCAATGAGGCACTTTAGTGTCAATGAGGCACCTAGATGTGTTTAACCTGCTACAGCACAATTTAAACAAGTAAAGGGTTAATGGTAATACTGTAAATAGAGGGCGGATCAGTGACTTACAGAGCCAGCTTTTGTATATATTTCTTACAAGCACTACTTAGTGGGCTTTTACCAATTATTTTTAAATGTGGTAAAGGAGGTAAAGGATACTCTATTTGAGCTGTATACTTCTGTTTCAAATATTTTTCCTGTACTGTTTCTTCTTTGGGTCCTACTTTTCAAATGCACTTAATATGTCATTTGTATTTGAAACACATACAAATTATGGTGCAGTGGGCATTTTAAGAAATGGGATCAAAATGCCTGTGTAAGTACAATCACCACTACACCACAAACCCATAAACTTTGATGCTACAGACAAGCTGGTGGAACAGAAGTCAAGCATGCAGATTTGAGCCTTTGGAAGAGAGCTGGGCTAGAGTTTACAGTCTTTCAGGCAACGTTTTAAGGCAGTATAGAGGCAACTGAACTGAATTCAAGGACCTGCTCAGAGATAACTCTCTGTTGTAAGCATTGAGTGCTTCCACAGTATGTACACTGTATAACAATATCTGCATTCTTCCAATAGCAAATCTGTACGAAACACTGAACAGTTTTGTCATTGCAGAGTGTTTTAAAAGTAAGTTTCGTTTTGGAAACAGTCTCAAATAGCCCAAGCCTTTCTACAACAAGGACATGTGCTAGTATTTAAAACCACACCTTCTTTCAGTGGTTTCTAACACCAGGCTAGACATTTCTACCACCAATCCTATGAAATATGTAGACTATTAGAATGAGAATTTACTTATTTCCCTATATAGATGCCTAGAAATAAAGTTTATTCATTATAATATCACAAGGAGAACATTAAGAGCAGACAAACACTCCCTTCCTTCCCTACGAAGTCAATGCAGTTAGAAGAGCTGACAGAACGGTCCCATGCAGGAGGCCACACTTTCAGTCCTTGTTACATGGCTGCAGAGGTCCTTCTTCAGGGAACACTAAAAGGATCAGATAATCTGCAAGCCAAACTCAGAAAAAAACCACTTG
>WEIV01004657.1:70915-97718 GCA_013390005.1 Calyptomena viridis | reverse complement strand
TTGAAGTTTCCCTCCCCCCGAAACTGCTTCTCGGCACAAGGGGGAGGTCTTGCTCCTTTTCTTCCAATTTTGTTTCAGGGCACCTCAGGGAAACAGGTTGTCTGACGCTGGGCTGATTTAACATTTGAATGTAGTTAAAGAGATGGTGATGCCAAATTCCCCTTCCCAAGATGCATTTTTGTCTCCTCTTGAATGAACATCAGCACTCATATGACCCCACAGTTCAGAGTTCAGAGTGTTAAAAGAAAAAAATAACTACTGTCCATACAGTGTTTGTCCAGTCTCCTTTAAACTGCTCACTCGGGCTCAGGTCACCAGCAGCACAGGGGAAAGAATGTGCCACCCATCAAGCACTCTCTAGCTCTTGCCTCTGCTTCCTGGCTCCACTGCTTTGTGCAGCTTCAGGGAGGGAACTGATCAAAAAATAACCTATCAGGGCAACAGAGATTCCTGTTCCCACTCCCAGTGTGTTCATATACCCTTTTCACAGCTGACCTAATTGCTGGGCACCATAGAGGATGGCAGTGCTGCTGAGTAAAATCTTCAAAACTACACTCTGTAGTTTCACTCATATTGGACAATTATGATTTATGAAGGCACTTCACTCCTTCCTACACCTTTCCTGGGGCTGTGTGTTCCTGCCTCTGCACCATTTCTTCCTGCATTATGCCAGTGCAAATGTTTGTGCAGATGGAGAAGAGAATGAGGTCACGGAACTAATCTTGTTGGGAAAAAGTGGGAGCCAAAAGAACCTAGGAAGCCCCAAGCAAAACAAACAAAAATGAAAAACAAACAAAACCCACAGCCAAAAATGGCTGCAAAACTGCCAAATGGAAAGGCACAGACTCAGAGTGCATACAGGCTGTTACACATCCTTCATTCAGCCACATATCTGCTTAGGACAGAAAGAGAATAGGGCAAGCCTACAGGTTATTCCAACATTTTGGGGTAAGAGACTTGCTTCTGTAGTCCTGCTCCTTAACAACACCCTGTTCTGGATGAGTGAAAACACTGTTCCCCTTTGTCTCACTGCTGCAGCTTGCCTCTTTCTACTTTCTTTGGCATTCTTGTGCACATTGCTGTGCTGGCATCAATGGGAATAGTTTCATTGATTTCAGTGGGAGCTGGATTAAGTGGTGTGAGATGGCCTAAGACCATCATTAAAAATCCCAGGGTAACTTTTCGAAGAGTTGAGATTAAAAGATTACTCCTAAGCAGATGTCATGTTCATATGTTTGCTTTCTTCAAATTATGTTGGATTCACTTTTCTGAATTCTATGGAGTGGTCGAACAACTGAAAATGACACCATCTTTCTATCCAGAGTTGTAGTCAGGGTGACAAAGGAAAACAAACCCTCCTTCTCTTTGGCCACAAGACAGGGAGAGACTTACAATACAAAGTGATATATAGCAGCAATGTGGGTAAGCTGAAACCCTGTACATACTTACCATGTTTCTTCAAAATTTGAGAATAACAGCCCACAGAAGCATTGATTAAGAAATAAAGATAGATTTGCAACTTCTTTAGGGAAATACACTTTTCCAAATACCAAACCTTTTCCAGATTAATGTCAAGAGGAGTTAGGAATTATTGTGTCCATTTTAATACAGGTCCATCCACAGGATTGGTTACTGGCATACAAAGAGCTATAGTTTCATATACAATGCCTTGTTATGTGCATGGGTATTTTTTCTTCTATCTTATTATCTAAATAATTCACATGGTACTTACACTTCATCATAGTTACTCACATATTAATATTAATAAGTAAATAACATATGAGCCAAGGCTTCTTGACTAGATTTTTACTTGATTACGCCTCAAAACAAAGTATTGCTTGCTACTATATTTTCAAAAACATAGAAATCAAATGCCTAATGACCTTTCAGATGGTTTCTCAGTTAGGTGAAGTACTGGGGCTTAGGCAGTCTGAATCAATTTCCCACTCCACTATAAAAGGTCCTCTGTGATCTGGTGCTCTATTTTCCAATTTCCAATGTTTTCCACGGCAGCATCAGTACAGATAAAGTGTTGCATTTTAACTACAGCATAATGCAGACTTGCACTGAGTAAAGATTTCATGATGCCTTTACCTCCAATCTAATCCATACTAATGAGTCCCTGACTAATAGGTTCAGGAGAAACAAATCAGCAGTACCTACACTAATTTATTTCTCCCCACAGCAGAATCCTTAGGGTTGTTTCATGAAATTGAAGAATGGGCAGAATGGAAATAAAAAGCAGAAGAAAGAAACAGAATAAAATATTCTGAAAGAAGCAGATACAGAAATTCTCTGTCTGGAAATATCATGAGCAGGGAAAGAGGAAAAATAGTTAAATGATGAAATCAGAGAAGAAGAGTTTGGACTTTGATTCAAGATTTATAAACAATTTTTTGTTTTCCAAAGTAAGTCCATTACATGACCCTAATCCTGTCCCCAGTACAGTCAATGAGCAGTTGCTGCAGATTTCTACTAAAATAAAACAATCTTGTGTTTTGTCAAGTGAACTAAAAATTTAACATATGTAAACCAAGCTCTTCAGAGATGGATCACATCTGTGCAAGATGCATGAGTGGACAAATAAGAACATATTACTAACTGGAAACAAGGAACAGCCCATTAGCAAAGCAAAAAGCTGGTATGTAAAGAAAGAGAAAGAAATTGCAGAGCCCCAGAGCCAGCTAGCTACTTTGTTTTCACAAAGTTAAACAGTTACTAAAAATGAAGATGTATCAATCTTACAATATTATAGTTTTCAAGAAATGGGAAAGGTAGACTTACATCTCTTGATTGCTGCTCTTATGGATGACAAGGGTCCTTGGCTTAATGAAGAAAAAAAAATTATTACAATGTGGTCAATGCCTCAGAGTAAACAACTATGCAACATCATGCAGAAATTCCCCATATATGGCAAAGGGTTTGCCAAGCCCATTTTCCCACCTGCGTTGTTATCTTACAGAAACTTATCCAAAACTCATGAAGTATACAACCATACCCAACCCCTTCTAATGAAAACCAGGTTACAGCTTAGCTTTAAGACTCTGCAAGGAGAGAAAGCCAATTATTAAATCCATTATTTCTCTCAATTCTGTGTTGAAGTTCATGTTCTGTCTTCTGTGGGCGTGCATATTCGCAGATTATAAGCATTTAATGACTTAAAATTCTCATAAATAAATAAAACTTAGCCAAGTAAAAACCTATAATCCCTTTGCTGAGTATTTTTAACAATTATTTAACAACTTGTCTTCTCTTTCAGATTGCAGTTTCCAGTAATAACTTGGTGGGTGGGGTTAGACAGGAAGACAACATGACCAAACATTTGTTGATACACAACGATACAAGAATGTTTCCTTTTGCCAACTCATCTGTTTTCTTGGTAAGACCTAAGGTTTCTGATGCCTCTCTTCTGAATGTCCTTACTACTTCTGCAGGTAAAAATCCAATCTAATTTGGGATTACCACTTTCAGAAATGTTGCTAATTTGAAGAAGATGGTATTAATAATCCTGCACTTTGTGCAAAGCTACAGAGGAGATTAAAAAAACCTAAACAAACACAACAAACAACTAGTTCAGAAAAGAATGGGTTTTCTCTTTTATTTTTTTTTTTTTGAGGAAACACAAGAGGCCAAGAATACGTATTGGTGAGAAGCCTCTGGAAGTGCTGAATAGTCTTTTTAAAGACTGAAAATAACTAGACCATACCTTGTTCAAATTAATACAATATCCTAATTACAACACAAAGGTAGACCAACCAAGCCTTTTCCAGAAACCTTCCACCACCAGCCTTCAGCAGCAGTAGAACAGCAGGAATGCTACTACAGGGAGGGCATTAGCATTTTAACTCTGCTCTCCCTCTGACTGAAGCAGGAGTGTAGCACACCAACTCAGGGCTCAGTTTAGCTCCACATGCACACGATGGCTGCAATTACTCCAGTGGGATGAAGAATAGGGGGAGATTTGGAGGAGAGAAGAAAGAGACAGTCAAAAAGGATGTGGATGAAAAATGTCCTCCCTCTACAGTCATTTTGGAAACTAATTAACACTAGAAATGAATGTTGCTCTGACTGAACTATTTTCTGAAATAGTCTGGCTAGTCTAGGATAAACAATGTCTGTTTGTCTGGTTTCAGAAACAGCCCAAATGTGGCTTGGCCCCAGTCCACACTGCCAGCAGAGCTGCATTAGAAAACATTTCTATCAGTCATATTTCACTGTGCATTCTCAGCAGAAAAGGGTTCTAATTTTTCTTCAAAGTGTCCCATTGTAATACAGCCTTATCTTTAAGAAACACTTTCAATTGTGTGTTCCTCACAGATGTACCCCAGACTCCTTTTTTAATTACTTGTATCTCAAGTCTCTTTCTTTTGAATGTTCATTTTTAAAGCTTTATTCTTCTGCTTTCACTTCTGTGAATAAATACAATTTTTAGGGTTTTAATTTAAGCATATTTAGTATCATACAGGAAGAAGACCAAAGTCTGGTAAACATGTATCTAAAATCTTCTTAGCAGCAATAAATTCTTATACTCAGAATTCAAGATTTACTTAAATTTTATAGGCAGAAATTAGGAGATCGATAAAGTATGCATATTCAAGTATCTTCAAGAACAAAAAGGAACAAGTTCTTTTTACCACTACCAAAAGCCCTTTGACCCACTGCAATTTTCTTCAGTATCTGATAAGCACTTTCATATACAAGCAAGTATTTTTGGCTAGAAATCACAGGAGTCATCATGTAGACACAAGTTCCATGTGACATGAGGACCAAAAGAATACAGAAAATATTTTTAAAATCAAAATTAGTAACAAAGAAGCCAAACCTCCCAAGAAACCAACCTAGTGAAGTATGGATACATCAAGAGCAAGGCAGTTCAAGTATGCAACTATCTGTGTAATTTAGAACTCAGGATAACATGGTTCTGTTGGAAAATTCGTGAGTTCACAGGCAAAACAAGCTGTTAGCAGACAGTTTTTCTTTTCCACTTTCCATTAACAGTTCACCTATCAACAACCTTTTGGCAAAGCACTACATTTCCTAACCCAAGGAGAGTTTGATTCACATCTAGGTTACAATTATTTAAGCCTTTTAAAAAAACCCCATGGAAACGGGAGTGGATGCATTTTCTTTTCCCATGAAGCCCTGTAAAGGAGCTGCAAACTTCCTAACTTTGTTACACACTAAATCCCAGTGATTTAATTAACATTTTCTTGGAGCAACTGGTGATTTTGCCCATAACTTATGCTGAACTAACTCCTCCCTACTCCACACGCAACAAGTTCTGGTTTCTTGTCTTGCAAAGAGAGAAGTGGTAAAGTTACTAATATCCTCCTCTGCTTCACAGTTAATGACATGTTTTCTCTCAAGCCATCCAAATAATTAACATAACCAAATCAAATTTAATTCTCCTATTTGACGAGGTAGGAGCTGCAGCAATTACTGTACTGCATGGTCCTTGCCTCTTTCCCACCTCCTCCTTCTGTCCGTAAGGCACAGCAATGAACCAGAGGGCAGAGAAAATCCTCACAAATGCACATGGCAAGAAAATATTCATCTGCATGGGACCAGGCTCAGAGTCCCGGCCCCAGTGTGACTCTCTCAGCAGACCTAGGGGACAGTGTGCCAATAACAAGCCTCTGGGGGTGGGAGACAGCAGCTCCTCTATCACCCTACAATGTGCACAAGCAAAGTCCAAACTCATATTGCTGGAAGAAAACAGTGCAGACAGCAGGAACCTAAAATCTATTAAAGACTGATAAAGACTGATAAAAATTGATATGACCACAGTCATATCAAATATGGAACAAGTAAAGAAGCAAACTATTCACCCATTACCCACACACTGTTTAGCATGCAGGAGTGGACAACCAGAGTAACATGTGCACATTTATCCTAGCCCTTGCTCACTGTTAATTTAAAGCACAAACTTTGTTTCATTTCCAGCAATGGCAGAAGCTTTGTTGAGCTTCCCTTGTCAGCCCCTCAAAATGCACCTCTGTCTGGTCCTTCGTGCACCCAGACAAACCCACTCAGTATGTTCAGAGGGGACCTGTAAGCTGCTGTGCCTGCTATGCCGAAAGCATTTGGGTACTTTTACTTGGGCAGCAATATGAAAAGGGTCCCACGGGTCACCATTTCTGAATGATAAAGAACCTGGAGTGGTGTGTTTGAAGCCGTTAAACACCTACTCACTCTTCCAGGCAGGCTTTACTCTGGGTTTCAAGGACGGGTTTTCTACATATAAACACTTCAGGAAATGCTTCAAAAGTATATTTTAGGTCTGTGCATTAGAGAAATAAAGGTGCCACAAACTAGACTGGGCAAAGAGCTACAGACCGTTTAGCAGAGTAAGTGCACTTACTGTGCATAGATCAGGGTCTCTGCCTCATTAGGGGCTCTGCTTCGACACTTACTTGACTGAGCAATGTCTCTCTTCAAATGCAACTTCAGTGTAGCTACAGTATTTCTCAAAGGCCCGCTCCTGCAGGGTGACTCCTGACCCAACACAGCGACTGTGCGAGTATCACTCACCTCGACAGTCCCCGCAGAGAGAAGGAGAGGAGGTGCTGCTTAAGTGCAATGAAGCACAAATCACACGGGCATCTCTGAGCGAGCAGGCAGGGATTTGTGCCTGCCTGGAGCAGGACATCTACCTAAGCAAAGAAGCCAGGAGATCCTGGGCTACCTTTTCATCCACTCGTGTTTTAGCTGTTTCAGGAGCAGCAGTGCCTCCAGCCCAGCCAAGGGCACCCATGGTTATGTTCCCACCAGCTGCCTGACAGTGAGGCAGCTCTGCTGCTGAGTCCAAACAGGCAGAGGAGTGCTGGACTTTGCCTGCCCCTGGAGAGCACAGGCAGCATGCTCCCTCCCTGCCTGTGGGAGACCCTCCCTAAGTGGCTATCTACAGTCTTCTGCTCTACGGGTTGGGATACAAAAGACAGCCCAAGTATCATCCTGCCCCAGCACCTCTCCATCTATTTCCACCATTCTCCTATTGGCTTGCATGGGATTCTCAGCAGGAACTGAGCAGTCCTCCATATTGCCTGCTCCCTTTATCAGAACCAGTACCTTTGGCTTATTTATCTGAACTGACAACGAATATTCTACAGGGAAACTGACTGCACTTTTTTCATACATCACTCTAGACATACACAAAAGCCTGGGGGAAAAAAAAAAGGCCAACAAAAAATACTGAAAAAGAATGATCACCTGTTCTAAAATATTAATATTCTGAAGCATCTATTATAAAGTCTCAAAATTGATCCTTTATGTCAACTTATAAGAAGCTTTTCATACAGTATCAATTCTCAGGTTCACACACCCATGTAAAAGTTCAGTGTATTTCTAATTGTGATGGTTACTGACCCTGCCTTAGACACACATCCAAAGTAAAAATAATTAAAATGTTGCTATTTTTAATGTCTTGTGACTTCTTGGAATGTGAACCAAGAATTTTAAAATAGCTAATGCTGAAATTACTGTGAGGCAAAACACTGGTTTAATAAAAGGCATCATATATTCCTCTCAAATACTTCAGAAATCATGCCATCTTTATAACAGCCAGTGTACTACAGTGTAGCATTTTAAAAACAAAATGTTTAAAATGTCACCCAAATGATTTCAATGTAGACTGTCACAGAAAGATGTTAATAGTTTTATAGCTAAATTAAGGGTGGTGTAAAGATCAGAGTTATCACTACCTGCAGGACAAAGATAGATCTACTAGTTCAATCAAAAAGCTGCTAAACTTAAAACAGAAGACTCACAACTATCCCAAACTTATGATGTGGGTGCAGCAGAGAGAATTGTATTAATCCTGTGGATTAAATGAATCTACACTGAAAATATATCCACCGTGATCAGCCTCTTGAATGCCTTCACTGCAGAGGAGTCCCAGTCCTCCAACTGATATGTGTAAATTAGCTTACACAACACATGGAGTTCAGGTACAGTTTCCCCATTAGTATAAGAGAAGTGGACGCTGCACAGCCACCTGCCCCAAGCTCACCATTGCCACCACCTGGCATGGTCTCAAGTCTGCTGGATTAGCCATGTGATTTTGTTAACAACAAAGAATCCCATCCCAAATACCCTGATTAGTTTTCAGCCAGACAGGCCAACTGCTCCAGCTGGCTGCAGGGCCACACGAGCATCAGGGTGGCAGTGGAGAAGCGATGGGAGCAGACAGAAGGGGAGGCCAGCAGCAGTCCTCGGGGTAAGCAGCTCAGCCTCTACTCACAGAAAACAAACCTTAAATCCATGACTCTGCAGCTAATCTGACAGCAAATCACCAAATGCTGGTTATGCTTCATATCAGCTGTTCTTCTCATCCTTCAGTATCAGTTTGTTACCGAAAAACTCTTTCTCCCTCCACCCCCACTTCCCCCATTAGTGCTGGTCATCCATATTAGCTCACTAGAAGATCAGACAAGCACTAGAAAAACACAGTTGGCAGCAGGCTAGCACCATGGTGGTATTTCTGTTAAATGAAGATGCACTCACATGTTCTCTCCTAAGTCATGAGTATTGTCATGGCCCTGCGGATACAAGAGGCTAATAAAGATCTAGTCACCTAAGAAATCACACGCTCAATAGTATAGATCTGGCCCTCTAGAAAATTAAGACTTAGCTTGGTACAACTTTACTTCTCTCTTGGGTCCAGGTCCAGAAGCAAGTAATCCTGAACCAGTAATTAAGTCCAGTGACAATTCAATCCTCATCACTATGCTGAGGATGTCTACATCTGCATCACTTAATGAATGCCACAACTGCGACTTCCCACTGTCTGGACAAGTGAGGATGTAGTTAAGAAGCAGCTAAAATCCAGCTGCTCAGCTAATTAAAACAGCTCACGTTGATCAGCATAGGGAAATCCTTTCAGGAATTGCTCTCTCGCTGTTTCTTTAACCACTTATTACATATTCATGTGCTTGTCACTGTCGTATTTGGGGATTGTATTTCAGCAACTGAACCTTTAATTTTAAGGCAGAACTCAGGCAGGAAGTCAAAGCAAATCATGACAGCAGATGATAACATTTCACACTTCGATTCTCACAGCAACCTAGAAGTCATGAGGTTACAACAGCTTCCACACTTAATAATCCAGCTTAGATCTTAAAGCTGAAACACCTCTCAATTTTTTTCTGTATCTGAGTCACTCAGCTCGTGTGCACCCTGAACTCCACAGCTATAGATATGCTAGCTAGATTTCCTCAAGCATTTTCTTTCCGTCAACACCCTGAGCTGAACTGCTACTTGCCCCAGTATGACTGTATAAACACACCCATTCCAGAAAGGAAAATTCTTAGAGCATAATTCAGGTCATTCTCAGTCTTGATTGTATATTGACTGATTCCAGCTCCCAATAAAATCTACATTGCAAGAAGACTTTGGCCTTCCTGGAACAGCTAAGATTCCCTCCTATGGCATCTATCAACATATTTTTACTCACTGTTGTCATAAGCCTGTTTGTATGTTTTTGATTAAAATCAGTAAATATTATTTATGCTCTAATTACAATTTAACCTTGGTAGTAAATAATTCTAGCAATAGAAAGCACCTATAATTGTAATAATAGCATAATAGCAATGTAGAACTGTAAATGCAAATGCATGTGTCACTGAATTGTCATAGTGATAGTGACAGGATATTTGGCCACACCCAGCAATATATTCAGACACAAAAGTAAGGGTTAAAAACTGGAAGGGAAAAACCAGCTCTTTTAGATACAACAACTTAGCTGTAAACTGCAGCTTCTTCTGATGGAAATTCTTTACCATTAAAAGTCTAAATAGTTTCTGCACTGGCACATGGGGGAAGATGACAATGCCCTACTTCTACAGTTAAAGACTACAAAATAAAGCTTATTTCTGAAGAATGGTGCTTTGATTCAATTATTTGCAGTTACATTTCAGTCACTAAATCAAAGCCCTCTTTAGCCATTGACAGAACATTCTGCTTACTTCATGCATCTCTGTACATCTCACACAACCTAGTGGCTGAAGGAGCTCTGGAACCTTTGTAATTGGCATTGCAAATTAATAAAACCTGGTTTAATTATGAAGGATGGAGCAGGACAAAGGCATAAAGAAAGCATGTAGATCTGGAGCCACAGGATTCAAGATATACTTACAGGACTTCAACTATGATAAAGTATGGACATTGGATTTTCTTCACATAGTTTCTATATTTTACAGAACATGTAAGTACAGTCTTAAGGTCGTCTTTAGCTTTGTAAAGGGGAAAAGTGGTATGTCAATGTCTTCATCTGACTAGAAACATTAATAATGATTACTAACAAAATAGACACTCCTTGCTTTTCAGCAGTGAGTATCCTAAAATCCTGCTAAACTAGTTATTTGCTGATAAGCAGGGAGAAAACAATAAGGGATGTTTGGGGAAATCACCCAAAGAAATTAAAAGATGGATGTATTTCAGCTGGCCTTATGAAAACACAGAAGCTGAGAAGCTTCAGAATAAAAACAAAAGAGAGCATGGCTCCAGACAAGGACAAGCAGAAACTAAAGGGTGTTGACTGCAAGGGCAAGAACTCAGCAGGATCCAGAGGATGCATACACTGGAAGTGAGGAATACAGCAGAGAAAGCTCAGGTGCTTGCAAGTATACAGACTTCAAAGACATCAAAGCACTAATCAGACTGAGGGAACAATATATAGGTTTCTTATTTTGCCTAGATCTATTTGTTTCCTGTGTAAAAATAACATGTAAAATACAGGAATGTTTGCTTCCATTAGTGTGCATCCTTTGAGGAGGAAACTGGAGTACAAGGAAGGAGTTCATGAGGAATCTTGCATCATCTAAGGCTTCCAACATGAGTCTCATTTTTCAGGAACAATACCAAATAGCTTCTACACTCAACAGTTGAAATGGTATCTGGATCCTGTCTGGTCAGAGATTAACAGCACATGATTCAAGCACTGTAATACAAAAACCAGCCATTTGAGCAGTATCTAAAATGTAAAGTTCAACCTAGCTCATAGAACTGGGATTATAAGAAGTGTTGAGTGCTGGTGTTCAGTGACCCCAGTGCAAAAAAAATCAATTGAGCATCTTTGAGAATTTCAAAGTATGACAACTGCCAATGCTGAGCTCTTTGACAAGTCTCATCCCATAGGACTGCTGTGCTCCTTTAGCCTAATTCTACTTCTTCGTAGGTCAGCTGAGTCAAATAAGCAGTATGAAACATGGCAGAATTTAAGCTTTATCTGAGTGAGGAAACAAAAGGAATTTCCTCATTGTTTTAATTACAAATGTGTGTTGAGAGCAAGGGCATTGTTGTGAAAGGACAATCTATGAGACAGAAATATTAACTCATATGCATCAAACACAGTGAAGTCTTAATTCAGTGCTTAGAAATGAGAAACAAAAAACCAAAACCCCTGCACATTGTAAATATGAACCAACAGCCAAAAGATGTGCTTAAGAATACTACAAGGTCATTTGTATAAAGGAACGCACTGATTTCAAACTGGCCATTTATACTTATAGATAAAATAAATAATCTAACAAGCAGCAGAAACACTAATTTTCAACCCTCCCACACTAAAGCCTCACAAAAGTAATACTATCTTCATGCGTGATCACATCTTGTTCCAATATACTGCTGACTCACCCAGTTACACCCTACAGCACATGACATCCATGAACTTCTAACAGTGGCCCTTACAGAATGCACAGTGCACAGAAATTGTAAAATAAAATCTCATAACTACACCCTTCACCAGACCTGTCTTTCCAGAAAGTTCCCTGCCTGCAGCTCAGTCAGAGAAATGGCATGTTTGCCTATCCACTCTTCCCCTGCCCTTCCTGAAATGCTTCCTTTTCTTCTATACCACAGATATTGACAGAGCTTTTGGTTATAAAATACGGAAAATGATTCACCAGAAACTTGCACCATACAACAACAAACCATATATTCACATATCTGTAGATCTGCAATGTTAACCTCTGATCTTAAACTTCAGTCCTTTTTATACATTCCCAATGATCCAGCAACTCTGAGATTAGAATCAACCATTCCTAAAAGATATGCATCAAAGATCAAAGTCTTTTAATTCTGTTCTACAGATGTAAGTAAGGTATAGTGTATAGGTAAAGTTAATACCTTTGCTAGCCCAAGCTGGGGCAAAGCAATCAAGTTTATACACACTCAAATTCTTTTCTAAGGGTGAAATAGAAACATCAACCAGTAGAGCCAAAGAGATTTTTAAAATCACACCTACATCTACAAAATCTGCATCTATCCCAGAGAGCAAAGCCCTGATAGGCGGGACCAGCACTGAACTTGCTGTAAGAACACTGAAAATACCTACCTCAACAACCGAGAGAAGGCCTTTAACCTCTGGGGACACTTCTCCAGTGAAACAGAAGGCATCTTTGAGCAAGTCACCATGCAAATGTACTACAAGACAAAAGGAACTTCCTCCACCGTCAATCATATATCCTGGCTGTCTTACAACATCGTGGACCTCAAATTACATGGCAAATCAGTAAATACTTCACCCGCTAATGGATGATTATAGCTTGGAAGGAATAATCACTATCATCACCTTTTCCACTCAACTAAATTCAGCTTCAGAAACAAACACCTTGTAGAACAGATTGCACCAGACCCTGCCGGAGCAACAGCCATAAGAAATACCCTGCTCAAACATCTCACAGCCACAGAAATCAATGCCCCTCCCTCACCTCTAAGTACCCCTCAAACACACAGCTCTGTCCCATGCTCCTCCATGCACTTCAATCAATACACCATATGTCATCAGGTAAATTAGGCAGAGGAAATTAAAAAGCCACAAAGTATCACCTTACACAGGTGACTGAAAAAACAGAAAACCCAGGGACCAGTGGGACTACTCTTCTCTCATAGCAACCACTTCACCTCTGACTTCTAACCCTTGATCCCTAATCTTTACAAAGACAGGCGTAGAAAATAAATTTTACCTTTTTTGCAATCTCCAGTGTAGCTTAAAGGCTCTGGGTTCAGATAACATAAGCAGGTAATTTCTCTAACCTCCACTCTCAGCCATACTCTTAATTCCAAAGGCAGTAAATCATTCCTGTCTTTTTTCTTATGTCAGTCAACAACCTTTTCTCCCTCTCCTCTTGCTAACATGCCTCTGGGCCTCCAAAAGTAATAGTGGCCTTTTCCTTAAGACTGCCTAATTGATTAACATGATCTATTTAAAACCAGAACAACAGCATTTTAACTTTCTCAAGCAGCACCAAAGCTATAGGGAACAACAGCTTTCTCTTAAATTACATATAAAACTAGCAGGAAAGAGACTTTTTAAAATGCAGCGTGAGGTTAAGCTGTGGCACTGGTTGCCACAACACACTGTAAGTGCTACAAGTGTACATGAATTCCAAAAAACCTAAAGAAAACCCATTGTTGTCCAATAAATGCACAGCATCACCTCTCTGAGGCCCCAAGCCACACAAATCTGGATGCTGGCAGAACACACAGATACTTTCCAATGAATGCTTGTTTCTTCCTTATCTTCTTCCTTAGGCTTCTACTTCACACACAAGCAAAGACAGAATAAGAATACTGGAACAGCCAGACTTTTGGTCTGCTCCATAAAGACCATTTGTACACCTCAGCTGTCTTTCAGGACAACTTGTCAGACAGGCTTGACAGGCAGACAAGGACACATGATATTGAGGATTTCCTGTCCTCTCTCCTCCTGGCAGATCACTGTGACTTAAGGGATAGGGGCAATGCCAGCAAGTTCCTGTGCAGTGTAGCAGGCACATCTCCTCTGTGACTGCTTCCCCTTTCCAGGTGTCCTCACATAACGTATGAGGATCTGCAAGTGGAATCGAACAGTAATGAGGACAATGGTTCATCTAGCATGGAGGTGTTGCTGAAGTTAAGTTAGCCTGTGCCCTGTGACAAAACTGCTTCCATAAAGAAAAAAAGATGGGTCATTGTCATGGGAGACTCCCTTCTGAAGGGAACGGAAGGTTCCTCACACAGACCAGACCAACTTCTCAGGGAAGTCTATTGCCTCCCTGGGGCCTGGGTTAAAGGTGCGAAAAGAAAGCTTCCTGCCCTGAATACTACCCTTGGATTATCATCCATTATTGATTTTTCAAACAGGCAGTGATGAAGTTGCAACCGAGGGCTATCAAGGGAGACTTCAGGGCCTGGGGACAACTGGTTAAGGAATCAGAAGTAGTGCTCTCTGCTATCCTTCCAGTTGCAAGAAATGATGAGGGTAGAAATGGGAAGAACCAGCAAATTAATACCTGGCTTTGAGCCTGGTGTCACCAGTGGAATTTTGTGAGTTTTGATCATGGGCTGGTCTACATTACACTGAACCTGCTGGCGACAGATGAGGTACACCTATCTCAAAGGGGCAAAAGGATCTTCACATAGGAGTTGTTAGCAGGGCTTACTGAGAGAGTTTAACCTAGACTTGAAAGAGGAAAGGGTTTTATAAAACCAGGCTCACTGGAAATAAGCCTGGGGGCAGTGCTTGAGGGATGGTGGGCTAACAAGGTCCTTCAGTGGAGGCCTTCCCAGTGGAGGCAGGGCATGGAGATCCATGCAGCAGCAGCAGCAAAGACAAATGGGTTACTGATGTGTTAGAAACCATGAAAACATTTGAGAATGGTCACATAAGACTCAGGGCTTCTCCTCCACCAAAGGCAACAGAATTGATAATCCAACAGAAGTGGATCTACACCAATGCACACAGCATGGGCAACAAACAGGAGGAACTGGAAGCCATCACACAGCAGGAAACTTATGACACAGTAGCCATCACAGAAACAGTGTGGGATGACTCATAGAACTGGAGTGCTGCAATGTATGGTTATAAACACTTCAGAAGGGATAGGCAAGGAAGGAGAGGCAGTGGTGTGTATTAGGGAGTGTTCCGATTGTCTAGAGCTAATGATGGCGACAATAGGGCTGAGTGAATCAGGAGCAAGGCAGATACCACGGTGAGAGTCTGTTACAGAACGCCCAACCAGAGTGAAGAGGCAGATGAAATATTCCATAACCACCTGGGAGAAGTCTTACCACCACAAGCCCTTGCTCTCATGAGGGACTTCAACTTCCCAGATGTCTGCTGGAAAAACAATACAGCAGAGAGGAAACAGACCAGGAGGTTCCGGGAGTTCTTCCAGGTTCCTGGAGCAGTGGATTTTGTCTACCTTGACTTCAGCACACTTTCAACACTGTCTCTCACAAAATCCTCACAGGCAAACTCAGGAAGCATGCACTGGATGAGCAGACAGCAAGGTGGACTGAGAACTGGTTGAATGGCAAATCCCAGACGGTCGTAATCAATGGCACAGGGCCTAGCTGGACATCTGTCACTAGTGATGTCCCCCAAGGTTCAATACAGAGTCTAGTATTGTTTAACTTACCCATCAATGACTTGGATGAAGGGGCAGAGGCCTCCTCAGCAAGTTTGCTGATGAGACAAAGCTGAGAGGAGTGGCTGATACCCCAGAAGTGCTGTGCAGCCCTTCAGAAGGACCTTGACAGGTTGAAAGGATGTGCAGAGAAGAACTGTCTGAAATTCAACAAAAGCAAATGCAAGGTCCTCTACCTGGGGAGGAAGAACCCATGCACCAGAACAAGCTGGGGTCTGACCTGCTGGAAAGCAGCTCTGTGGAGAAGGACCTGGGGGGTCCTGGTCCCTGAGCCACCAGTGTGTCCTTGTGGCCAAGAAGGCCAATTGTCCTGGGGTGCATTAGGAAGCGTGTTGCCAGCAGGCTGAGGGAGGTGATCCTGCCCCTCTACTCACGAGCCAGCAGTGTGCCCATCCAGGCGGCCAAGAAGGCCAATGGCATCCTGGCCTGCATCAGAAATAGTGTGGCCTGCAGGAAAAGTCAAAATTTTGTAGCAAAATCAGAAATGCAAAGTCACAAAAATTTTAAGAAATGGCAGGATCACAGTCTAAAGTACAGCTGTGAAACTGTGCAGCAAGCATTACACTGAAATATAGTAAGGAGGAAGAAAGTAACAATATGACAGGACTCACTAGGAATACTTTTTCTCCATGATGTAGTAGCAAGGATGCAACTGTAACATGCTGTAAAAGAGTACTTCATCAATCGTTTCAATGTTTGACCTGCCAAATCAGATGCTACTTAAGGTAATTGATTCCCTATAGTCGAATAAAGAACAAAGACACTAAAGAATAACTTACAATAAAATTACAAAGTAGGTGAGCAGCACGGAAAAAGACAACAAAAAAAAAAAAAAAAAAAGGAAGAAGTAACAATGTCTTCTCTCTTGGCACATTAGAGTAAGTGGTCGTGGAAACCAACACAATATAACTGCAAACTGAGCTCTCCCACTCAGATTCCACAGGCAAAGGAAAATGCAGTGTCTATCCCGAGCCTAGACAAAACCTGCATAAATCCTTAGGGAAATAAACCAAAGTTCAAGTATCATCTTCAGCACTCTTAAAATATCAACATGAAATTTTTTCAGAGAGAACCTAACTACTACTACTACTACTTCTGAGTTCAAAGTTTACAACCTGTTGAGTCTGCCTCCTCAGCCCTGACATACATCCTATAGGATTTCCTTAGCAGCTCCTCCTCCTTTCCCGTTTTCTTTGAGAATATTACAAATGCCTTTGGAAAGAATTCTCTGCCAGCCCTCTTTCCCAGCTACCAGATGAATCTGCTGTTTGTCATTGAAATTGGGAAAAAAAAAAAAAAAAAAAAAAAGCAGAATTATAACCATAACAGATTAATTTGGCCCATCACATGTTACTTATAAGCAAAGAATTCCAGTTCTCCCCATATCTTCCATCCACTTCAGAGTAGGGCTAAAAGACAAAGGCATATGGATGATTTAAAAAGAATGATTTCAATTTTATAGGGAAAAAGTGAAATCTTCTCAAAATGACCTCTAGAAGAAAAGCTTTAAAAGGATTAAAAAACTGTGATGTGTAATTCTGTGAGTCCTGAAAGCACCTTTTCTAGAACTAAGGTCTAACATGGTTGTTTATGCTCCAGATAATTCCCCTTATGCACATGCAGCATGTCTGTGAGCCTGGATAGTCCTGAGTACTTTCTACAGGAGTCTACTCTGAAAAGCAAGTGAAACTTGCTCATCTACACAAGATGCCCAAAGAAGGACTGAAATTCTTCCAGTGAAGAAGGAGGGTCAGTCTTTTTCTCTTTATTCCTTCAACCACCACCTCATTCTCAGCATTATTTTCTATTATGAATTAGCATAAGCACTGGAGAGCAGCCCAGACAACGGAAGGAGTTGTTCAGGGCACCAGAGCAAACAGTCCTTCAAAATTCCCTTTGCAGAAATCAGGAACAGAGCACTCTTTTATTAAAACAAATCCCTCTTCTCTGTTTAGGAATGAGGAATCTAAAAGTCTGGCTAGGATGCACCCTTCACAGTAACTCTTTACTGTTATCTGGGAGATGAATAGCCAAAGATCACCAACACAACTGTGATGGATTGACAACATTAAAACAAACACATGCAGGAACAGGCTCTAGATACCCATATGATCCAAAACTGCCAAGAGCTAAGCTGAGCTCATCTGCCATTTATTCCTCTTCTCTACCTGTGATTTTTTGTTCCTCATTTACAGATAAGTATAAACTGAGCAGGGAAAATTAGCATTGCAAAGAAAAAAATAAGCATAATGATTTATTGCGGCAAAGAAGCCGTCAAAAAACATGCTGCACAAAATTGCTGCAGCTTATTCTACTCCCAGAAGGAACATATCTGATGTGCACAGCACACGCTGCTGACCACAAACGCGATAAAACAATAGGAGACACATAAGCCGATTCCAATTTCAAGTTTCACCAGTTTAAATCCATACTTAACTTGCAGGATTGCACTGAGTGACTGAGTCCAAAATTTAGCTCTCAGAAAGAAAAAAATGGAGCCATACAATCCTACTTTTTAGATAACAACAACAAAAGTCATGACATGGAGCCTCTGCTTCCAGCTCATTGATTTATTGTGCAACTTGCAAGAACACTCTGCAACCCTGTGCTGAACCTGCTTCATTTATAAAGTGAAGACCAGCTATTTTTTTCCCCCAGAGATCAGCCTTCTGATCCACCTAACCACATGAGCACTGATATCAGCCCACAGGAGAGAATGAGATCCTTCCTTCTGGAGTGACACGGGCTTAGCTCAGCTCAGGGCAATTGTGAAACTGCACCCCAAGGGTTTGGGAAGGAGACATAGACACTTTTTATTATTACATCAACTCCTGACCTACTGGGAGTGTACAAAAGCAGGACATTCCTCTTTTCACAGCCTAAAAGCATACTTAGACTAAGAGTAACCTGATACTCCTTGGCCTTAAATATCGTAAAAGCTAAATGTAAAGAACAAGAATGTCACAGTAAAACAACCCCCAACATTCATTCTTTCTTCTACACGCAACCCTTCCCATTCAGATAGTGCCAGCAAGGTTCAAAGTCTCAAACTCCAGATCTGTACTACAGTCTGTAACACTGGCTGGATGGGTAAAAGTCTGAAATTTTCCTGTGTGAAACAGATGCACTGACAAGGTCCTCCAGACATTTCCAGCAGACAACACAAGGCTTTTGAATAAAGAAAAACTATACTTCAGGACATTTGTGGGAATGAATTTGGTCCTTGATATTTAGCAGTCCCGTATTTAGACCGTTTCTTTTGGCACTGTCTCCCACAGCATTCTCATCTGGAAATCAGTTAGTAAGTCACAAACAGTTTGTAAGTGGGCTCAGCCTCTCTCTCCTGAAAGGTTTTCAAATCTTGGCTAAAAGAAAGGCATCATGGGCCTGATCTAGTGTTAGCATCTTCTCTCTATGAGCAAGATGTCTGATTACATGACCTGCAGAGGTCCCTTCCCACCACTCTGCAATTTCTCGGTACGGAAGCAGTGCAACCATCAGAAATCTCTCTACACTGTCCATTTGACTAAGACATAACAGAGAAGTAGAGGTCTTCAGTAGGGTTTACAAGAGCATCTCTCATTCTTATCAGTGCCCAATTCCAATACCATACCCTGGACTTAAAATTTATCTAAAATACAGGAAATCTGTTAAGCAGCCTACAAAATAATCAGCAAAACTACTCCTAAGGACAAAACAACTCACAGATTCACAGACTAACCGGGTTGGAAGGGACCTCCAAGATCATCAAGTCCAACCCATACCCTAACACCATAAACAGATGAGGGCACCAAATGCTATGTCCAGTCTTTTTTTGAACACATCCAGTGTTGGGACTCCACCACCTCCCTGGGCAGGTGGTTCCAATACTTTATTATTCTTTCTGTAAAAAACTTTTTTCTAATCTCTAACCTAAACCTACCTTGGCACAGCTTGAGACAATGCCCTCTAGTTCTGTCTGATGCCGCCTGCTGGAAGAGACTGACCCCGACCTGTCTACAACCTCCTTTCAGGAAGCTGTAGAGAGCAATAAGGTCACCTCTAAGTCTCCTTTTGTCCAGACTGAACAACCCCAGCTCCTTCAATCTTTCCTCATAGGGCTTGTGCTCCAAGCCTCTTACCAACCTCATCGCCCTCNAGTGTCATCTGCAAATTTACTGATAAAAGATTCAATACCCTCATCCATATCATCAATAAAAATATTAAACAAGACTGGTCCCAGAACAGACCCCCGGGGGACACCGCTGGTGACTGGCCACCAGCTGGATGCAGTACCATTCACCATCACTCTCTGGGCCTGACCATCCAGCCCGTTCCTGATCCAACTTTTCCAAGAGTATACTATTGGAAACAGAATCGAAGGCCTTTCTGAAGTCCAAATAAACAACATCTACAGCCTTCCCTGCATCTACCAGGCGGGTCACCTGATCGTAAAAGGAAATCAGGCTGGTCAAACACTACCTACCTTTCATAACCCCATGTTGACTGGGTCTAATACCCTGGCCATTCTGTAAATTCTGCATAATAACATTTAATATAAACTGTTCCATAAACTCAAACTGTTACCTGTGAAAACATCAGCAGCAATTCGTTAGAGGTTTCAAACTAGAACCCCAAGACTTTGGGGGTTAGGAGCTAGCAAGATTTCTACAGCAAAATGAAGGACTCCATATTGCCCTTCAGATATGCAAGGCTGGAATCTGGAGGTAATGGGGGGGCTGGAATGTATGGAGCTCACAGTTGGCAATGGTACAGTTGCGAGCCGCTGTGTAAGGATTAAGGGACAAACAAATAATGTGGATGTCATCGTGGGAGTCTACCATAGACCTTCCAGTCAGGACAATGACTTCAGTGAATTACTCTTTGAAGAACTAAGGGACACTTTTCCAAGTCAACTGCCTTTGTCCTTATGGGGGACTTCAACTTGCCAGATGTTAAGTAGAAACACTACACAGCTGGCCCAAACAGGTCCAGAAGATTCCTAAAAAATGCTTGGATGATAATGGATGATAACGTCCTGGTACAGGTATTAAGGGAGCCAACTAGGAAAGATGCCCTCCTTGATTTGTTGTTTTTTTTTAACAGAAAGGGTTTAATGAGTGAAATGGTGATTGGTGGCCATCTTGGCCACAGAGACCACAAAGGAATTACATTTAAAATCTCTTTTGACAGGAGGAAAAGTGCCAGCAAAACTTCAACGCTGAACAAGACGGCATCAGACTTCAGGCTTCTCAGGGAACTACTTAGTAGGGTCCTCTGGGAAAACACTTTTGCAGGTGTCCATCAGCACTAGTCAGTTTTTAAGCACCACCTCCTAAGAGCACAGGAGCAGTCAATTCCAAAATGTCAGAAGTCAAGCAGGTGAGGCAGAAGGCTGGCCTGGCTGAGCAGGGATGTTCTTTCGGAGCTAAGGCAAAAAAAGGAAGGTATATGCCCAGGGAAAGCAAGGTCAAGTGACACGGGAAGAACACAGAGATTCTGCTTGCCACTGTAGGGAGAAAATTTGTGTGCCCAAAGCTTAACTGGAGTTGAAGCTGGCCAGAAATGTAGGGGACAATAAAAAGAATTTATTTAAATATGTTAATAGCAAAAGTGGTCACAGCACTGACCTGACAGAGTTCAAGAAGTGTTTGGGACAACGCGCTCAGGTACATAGTGTGATTCATGGGGTATCCTGTGCAGAGCCAGGAGTTGGACTCCGATGATCCTTGTAGGTCCCCTCCCACTCAGGATATTCTATGATTCTATGGAATTACCAAATGACTCAATGTAACGATGACATAGGAAATCCTGTTACTGTCTATTTTCTCAAGACCCCAAAAGCATATTGATTTGTAAAAGCACATCAGTTTAACTGTAAAGTGAGGACAGTTCCACTACATTCTCAGGCCAGTGCCTTAAGACTTCTTTCATGCTCTGTCAAATGCTTACGATCTTAATTAAAGGGTGTCTTTCAGGCTTCACAGATGATCTGGGCAAACACATTCTTAAGATATAGTCAAACTGTTACTGTAGTATTTATTAAACACAATTTCACAAGATCAACATTATATAGCAGAGGAACAGAAATGCAGGGAAGCTTTCACTAATAGAATTCTTTTACATTAGAAAGAGAAACCCCAAACAACTAAGGCCAAAGTCAAACACAGAATACCATTCATAAAAATCATTGCTTGATTTACCACAAACTCACTGAAGGGATCTGTAGTCCCTTTGATCAGCCACTTCAAGTGCTTTTTTATAAAGGGAACAAAAGAAGAGTTGTCTATTTGTATTGTTGATTTGATGTATTTTGAATAAAAAAAGCTCAATTTAGTTCAATCAAATGAAGGCAACCACATATTACAATCAGCAGACAGACTATATGCCAGTAAAACCTAGAATCTATTTCTAGAAATGAAATAATTACTTTCATCCCACTCCCTATTTTTTCACAGTAGACTCTGATATTCCAAAAATCCAAATCTCTTATTTGATTTCAAGTGATTGATATCCTACTAAACCTCTCAATAAATTGTTGCAATGGTTAGCTACCTTCATCCTCTCATCTCCATGGTCAAGGCAACTACAACGAATTTTATCATATCACAAGGCTGTGTTTCAGGATTTTTTGATCCATAATAAAATTTATCCAGTTTCTTCTATGAGTTTACTCATGTACTGGGATTAACTGCAAATACACAGTTAAATGCCGAAATCTTGTATTCTATGACTATCATATAATTCTCAGTTTGAAAACATTTAGAGGCATAAAGGATCTACTTTTTGACCTAACAGACCCCTGTTACAGCAGTGCATGACCTGAAGCCATCAGAGCCAAAAGTACGTGTGTGACCTGACAGTAAAAACAAGAAATAATTCTAAGTACAGACCACTCTTGCCAGCAGAGATATATCTTAATACTGTCTGAAATACAACAATTGAAGGATGGCTAATATTGATAAAAACTTAACATAGTGATAGGTATTATTTGGATTCAGGGAACATTTGTTTTGGTCTTACTAATGTGCTAATATTTAACAAAAAAACAGAGCACTACATGAAATAGATACCCTCAGGTCCTCTTCTGCTACTCCTCGCTTTATCTAAACTCTCCGAGTGGCACATGGTTGCCAATTGCCAAAACAGGCAAAAGATAGTGTAATAATGCACATTTTGTAAGTATTGCCTAGTATCTGTTTCCCTCCTTTTAAACCATTATCTATGGCCTTTGGTTCATCCACTCCCAAAATTTCTTCCCAATGTCATGCTAGATCCCCATATCACCACTCAGAACACTCTCCCTTTCTGTAGCATTTCTCCCATACCAAACATTTGATAGGCTAATAACAAAACCAGAATATTTGTCAGAATTCCTGATACTGCTATAAAAATACTTCTATATGGCATCATCCTATAATAGGAGTAACTATAATAACAATTATTTATACGCTGTTGTATCTAGAATAGTTTTTTATATGCTTTTCACTGAAAATTAATTATGTCCAAGCTACGTTTTAAAACTATTTCATTGCACATGAGCTTTTCATTTCCAATACTGCAAAGACCCAAGGACAAGCTTGAAACAGATCTAGAAATACACAGGCACAGAAATATATAAGAACATGAAGTTGGAAAGGATAAGCTTTAGATCCTTGAAACCAAAAGAAATATTGCCATATGATCTTTTTATTAAGGTGATCATGTTCCAAACCAAACTTTAATCTTACAATGCATGAGGAAGAGTTGGTGATGGCTTTGGGGTTTTTTTTTTGTTTCCACTTTGGATCATGAGGGGGATGGTATGTTGTATTTTTTAGATATGCATCCTACAACATGCAGCTTAAGGAAAAAGTGCACAAGATGCCTCTGAACCATTGTATTTTCCCTTTCACTTGTCATGAACTGCTCCCAGAGAGAAGAGTGTCATGAGTGCAGTAGCTTATCATAAAATGGCACTGGAACTCAAACAGCTCTGAAATGCTGCCCATGTTACAAGAGAAGTGTGCTTTCCACTTCAGTTTTAGTCTTGCATATTTCACAATTTGGTTTTATCTCAGGTCTTACATCAAGGAGCTCTGGTCTAGATGCAGCTGCAGCTCTTTTCCTAGGCTAGACTAGGGGATAAGAATCTCACCCAGCAATCTGTCACCACAGAATTATGCTTCCAGCTATAATGACATGAACCACAAAGTGTAGCAGTATCAATTAGCAGAATACATCACCTAAGTAAGGCAGGCTGTTCGTGTTCCAGTCTAGAAACAGAAGTGAGATGTGCACAAAGCCACATTTCCCTTTAAACGATGGCTTTTCCTCCTCATAGCTCATCCAGGAAAGCACAGCTACCATGATACAACAGCCAGTGAGATTGAGAAGGGAGTAGAAGATACACTCAGATATGGTCAGAAAGTACATGTGCTACTGACCATTTCTCTGTGCTTTCTCTGTGAGAATTTGCAGTCTGTAGCCCAGACAACGTGGTGTAGTGTTTTATTGTCAGGGCTGGTTCACAGCTGAAATTCCAATTCCATGGGAAAAAATAGGAAGTTTTACTTTGCTTTTGGTTCCAAATATGAACTTACACTCCAGAAAATACACTCCAGAGCAAAAATGTACTAGTGAGAAGGACCAGACAGAAGAAAGGGGAAGAGATTGAAACTGTTTCAACCATAAACTAAACATTTTGATAAAATTCTATTTCCTTTTCATAATTATTTGAATTTGACATTATTGTAATATGATCTAATAAAAGTTCAAACATGTGGAATGTAACTGCATCATTTTAAGAAAAAAAGTGAAGCACAAAATGAAACCAGGACATGCAGTGATTGAGGTTTTAAGTAGGTATAAGTAATCAAAGACAAAGGCAATACTCCCCTGCAACTTAAACACACTGCTAGAATCAGCTACAGTGCTGTGGCAGATGGGGGAGGGAAGGGAAAAGCATCCTCTCTTCCCTCACACCACACAGTAGATACAACACATCAACTGTTCTATAAGAGGCTACAGTTCCCACTGGTCTTCCAGCTATAAAAGCTACACCACTGTATTGTAAAAACATTAACAAAAAAGAAAAAATTTAGACTGCAAAAATCAAATGAAAAGGTCAGGTCATGTCAGAAGGCTGGACACCAGCAGCATTTTTTGGAAAGACTTCTCACAAAGGAGTGGGAGAGCTAGTGTTAGCTGTTCTGCTCTATCACTTTACTTCATTAAAATCCCATTATGCACCACATGATATAGAAGAGATCCTATTTCCCAGTGGAGAATTGAAAGAGAGAAAGTTTGAAAATGAGGCAGTAGAGAGAGATATTTTTTAAAAATGAAAGGATACGAAGAACTACAGAATATTCAGAAGCCTAAGGGAAAATACGGCCTCACAAACCAACAGCTTAGACATTCACAACAATTGCTAATGAAAATTCTAAATAAACACAAAATGTTGGTATATACGTGTGTGTTTTGTTTAATACTCTTTCATTTGCTTCTGAATTTGCATTCTGAGTTTTGAAAACTTAGGTATGATGGGATCAGAGTTAATAGAATAAATAATAGTGTTGCTATTCTTGACTGAACCCAGAATTGTTTTACTTGCTACAGAAGCAAATAGTTCAAAGCTGCAAAAGTCATGGGGGCTTCTTGTTTTAAAGCACATTTTTACCAAACAACTCTGTGCGTGATACATAAACAAGCCTTTTCATTTTAAGTGCACACAATTACAATGCAGTAAGTCCTGTTAATTTCTTGAAAGAAATTTGTCCATAATGAATATAAAACAATTATCCTTAACACAAAATTATTTTCATATTACTTTACTGTTACCAAAACAGAGAAGTAGAAGAATGGCATTTTTATTTTTCTGGCCAATTTCCTATTTCATCCCATAAAAGGAAAAAAATAAGGGAAAAAAAAAAGAAAAAGAAGTGAAGAATAAACACAGAAATACGGTTCTTACCCTGAAGAGCGGCAGTCTGGTTTATTTCTTTCTGAGCGATCTGTGAGAAAGGAGGCATAATGTCAGCACAGACGTTGGATGTTCTTTAGCAATACTAGTAAAGAAGTCTTAAAAGAACTGTAAAACCATATGACTAGCAAACCCAAAAGCTGATTCTGTTCTAGAACTGTTTTTCCACACTTTGGACTAGTCTGCCTAAGACTAAGTAAAATTACTGCAAGTTTAATGTCTGTTAAAATTTCTCCACTCAAAACATAGTGTATTTAATGTTTTGTATTAATGATTTGGAAGCTTCCCTCCCTTTAGCCGAAATGAATAGGGCTTTAGTTTAGGGTAAAAATAAGGGAGAGGGAAGAGGAAAAAGAAAAACCACAGATTACTCAGCGCAAAAAAATCATTCCATGATTCATGGCTGGCAGAGTTCCCTGACAGGATGGGAGAAAAATCAGCAGTTGGTTGCAGCAACATCTGCAAATACAGTGAATCCAGTGCAGCCCCACCATTAACTCTTCAACTTCTGAGGGTTCCAGGTAGTGAATCTTTCTCTGTTTTTAGAAAAGGTTTTGTTTATCCTGTATTTCAAGTAGCTTATTCATACTAATGAAGTTGCCCCACAATAAAAATCCACATAGAAAGCTCCAATATGCAAAGAAAGTACAAAATACTTCTCCTAAGAGGTGATTATCATACAAGCATTAAAAATAACCACTGTGTTGTGATATCGGAATGCATATATTATCAGTTATATTGTAAGTCCAGAATATCTCTTACTGCACAGCTTTTGAACTACCTGAAAGAAAGAATGGAGATTGCTCTCCACCTAAAACACATACATTCTAAAATTAGAAGAAGGGGTTAACCTTCTATTACAGAAAGATCCACTATGTGAGTAGAAGGAAATTCTTATGTCTACATACAATCTCCACTGACCATGGTAATTTTGCTTCTAATTCAATCTGTATCTATTTTGAACAGAAAGCTATTTCTTGTGTTCTGAAAACCTTGTCTATACAGAAGAGTAAGAGTCTTCCTGAAAAACTTTCATGCTCAAGGATTGTATTTTCAACCTTAAAGCTCTGCATTCAAAAAAAATTTGTTCTCTTGATATCACACATTTGTTCGTGCAATTTTATCTTACATATAAAAGAAGTATTTTCCTCTCCAAGCTTTATGTGCCCATTTGATTGTTTTCATGAAAGTGGTAAAAATTATTGCATGTCAACAGTGCTTAAAAGTATCTAATGCTTCTTCCATCCATAGGTGCTCCTATTGAGCTGTCATAGCCACACAGTGTATCAGTTATTGTGTTTTCTGACTCAGCGATCTCCATTTCACTACACCTTGTGCAGCTCTGGTAGCTAGAAACAGCACGGTACAGTTCTGGTACAGCTCAAGCCAGAGTTGCAGCAACAGTTGTTCAAACACACACAAAAAGGCCCCTTCCATTCTTAGATGTAACCTC
>WEIV01004657.1:53594-67762 GCA_013390005.1 Calyptomena viridis | reverse complement strand
AAACACATACCAGAGAACACACTGAATCTCTGCAGTTGAATACTTAACTTTGAAACCTACTGGCCACCATAAAGCGTAAAATTATTCAAAGACTATATTCTTCAACTTGCTAACAAGATTAACAATAATCACCTTTAAAGCCTTTTGTGCACTTGTACACATATAAGTGAAAAAAGGAATTTACTGGACAGCAGAGGCCACACTTGCCAGTGCTACATTTGCTGTTGATTTGTTTTTGTGACTCTGAATTTCCACCCCCTCATTCTTGCTCCGACATTATTCCTGCATTGCAACAGCAAAGTGTGAGTGCACCAGTGTGAACATATGTGCCAACATAAGAGGGGGCTGACACAGAAATAAAAGAGAAGGAAACAGACTGTGTAAGCTCTCACCACTTCTCATGAAGGTTCATGCTGTAAGAACCTAGACCCAACTCAGCACCAAGAAGCAGGCTTGTTCTCAAGCCATAAATGACAAAGTATATAAACAATCAAACACCCAGCATACACGTTATCACACTTGTGCCTTCTACCACAGTTGTTTAAGAAGGAAATTTAGGATACAGTTGTTTCTAAAGTCCTTTTTTCAAGAAATTAGCAACTTCTGAAAGTACAAATCCACACATCTTCAAGCAAGACTTCTTGGCTGATCAGAGCAATATAATTCTTAGATTATGTACTACCGATACAAGCAGACATAGGTATCCATATACCACCAAAATAACAGCAGGAGCTACTCCAGATGAGCCTTACTACCTAATTTTTTTTATATTTTCATGAAGAAAATAGTAATTGATGCAACTTTTTGATAGACAAAAGATTTATAACAACATATGTTCTTCTCTAAGTATTCCAGAAATGTTAAGCCTGCATTTCTGAAAAATATTTCTCTGATGTTGCTAGCATTGATAGTAAAAGGAAATTATCTTTCAAGAGCACTGTACTATCTTTTTTTTCCCAAAACAGAGATTTAGCATGATTCTGTCTATTCCTCAGCTAGACCACAGAACTCAGTCTGTGTCTGCCAGCCATAGAGTACTGATATAAACAAGTGCAATAGTTAGATGTGTGAATGCATAATGAATGCTTCTGATACTGTATTAACAGACATTCTTACAAACATTCATACACCACATGCAAGATGCAAATTTATTCGATTATTTTTTTCCTCAGGGGTTTGCTCTACTTGAGGATCAGCACATCCAGCACCAAAAGAGCCTCCAGCTTGGAACATCTGCATGTAGGTACACTTACCTGTCACAACATGCCCCTCACCACACTTATTAAGGGCACTTTCCATACCAGGAGACCTAAGATATGTGCAGAGAAATACGGCTGTGGAGTGACTAAAATAATAATGATAAAAGGCTTTCTAAAAATAATGGAAAGAGCCATTCTCTGTTTTCCACAGGGAATTTAGCTTGTTTGTTTTGGATTCTTTTTCTGTTGAACAACAGTCTCCTAAACATGTGCATTCCCGGCCACAGTGAGGATAATTTGAGGCTATGACTGCAGGGGATATAATTTCCACCACTTAAACAATTTCCTTTGATCTACACAGTACAAAACTAGGTGTTGTAGAAAGAGCCTTCATTGTATACATTTCAGATAATCATTTATCATTTTTGAGAAGTCACACTCTACCTTGTTAGTTTCAAGAGACACACATTCTATCTATAATGCCATATAGTAAGAACATTTATTCTTGGATGTAAAACTCTGCAAATTTCACCCTTCTCACCAACTCAACAGTCCTGACCCATCGGATGACTACAGATTCACAGAATATTCTGAGTTGGAAGGGACCCCACAAGGATCATCAAGTCCAACTCTTAAGTGAATGGCCCATACAGAGTTTTAACCCACACCCTTGGCATTACTAGCACAATGCTCTAACCAGCTAGGCTAATTCAGATTAAAAGTTTTCTGAATTTGCTAATCAAAAAAAATGCTTTCACTGTTGAGATGGCAAATCTCAACAACGAAAGTCTCCATTATAACCTTTTGCATTAAGCATTTAGAAGTTGTCATATTCAATGTGGGTGACACATGGATTCACAATAAAGTGTTGAATAGTAACTCAGAAGATATTCCCACTTCCGTATCACAGGAAACTAATTCAGCTTTAAAACAATCACGAAAACTCCTTTCCTGATTATTTCATCCTGTGAAGGCACCGACAGAATAAAGGTGATACTGCTCCCAATTAAGAAATCAGACATTATAGTGAATACAAGTATGTGCATAGGTCTGCACTTTGGGAGAAATCTGGAGACTGGGGGATGGCATGACACAGAGAGAAAGAAAATTACATATCAAAATAAAGGATTGCAAAACACTCAACCATAAGAAAACTCAACATCTCTAAAAATAGAAGAAATGTACCAAACAAATAACAGTACTTATTTCTCTTAAGATACCACTGAAATAGCTTGTTCTTGGAATATTTTGCAGCCCTTTGTTACTATTTATGATAAAAGAATCCCCAAGCTGTTTATCCAGTTCACATAAAGACAACTAACAAGAACACTCTTAAACCCCAATGATGTTGTTACAAGTACTAATTTTCTAGGAAATGCATTAAAAATTAGCCTATTAACAAAATATTTTTCCTTCAGTGACATTGGTTATTCTGCTCAACACACAAAAAATTCTGGGAAACTGAATGTAATAATTGTTTCCCCCCTGCACTGTATTTTTCTAAAAGTACCATAAAATGGATTACCCCTAGAAAGGTGTCTTGTACTTTATCATCAGAGATTACAAGATCTAGAAACATCATAAAAGGGATAAATGTGAAGGTGCAAATAATTGATTTGTTTAATAATGTTGGTATATACCAATAAATTGTTGCAACCTGGGATAACCCTCATCCATCAGCTTGCACAACTCCAAGCTAGTATTACACAGAACATGAAGCCCAGCACTTCTCTATTTCTGAAGCAAGTAATGTTTTAATGCATATTATTTAATAATGTAGTGATCAGCACCCAATTTCTTAAGATGTGAGTCACCTGGCATTCTGAAGACATTTTACTGAGGTGTGCAATGAGTTTATCCATCTACCAAATCCCCCTTAAGGTACCTCAGAGTCCTTCATTACTGGACTAATTTGAGCATGTAAATCTGCATCCATGTGGCCTTTGGTCCTGGAGGACCATCCTGACCAGAAGTCACTATGTACAGATGGATTCCTTGTACTATGATTTCACTTTGTGCAGCAGGCCCATCTGTATCCACGTCTTTTGTGTCCATGGGAAAACGAAGGCGTGCAGACTCATCTGACCAACACTGAATTGGGGTCTTGTTGCAACTTGAGATAGGAATTTGAAATGGAGGGCCAATTCCAACAGTGGGAGCACATCAGAAGTCCTGACTAATCAGTAAGAGTGCCAAACAGGAGCGGATTACTGAGGAAGCCCACAGGTCCTCAGTGACTTTGACAAGGCCAGAGAGATGCAGCCACTGGACAGCAGTGCCATTACCTTCTTAGGACAGGTCCACTTGCCTAAACAATGTGAAACGTACCCTCCCAAGCTCCAAACCAGAAGATAACAACGTTTTATAAAAAGGGAAGACAGGAGGGGAAAAAAGACAGGGACAACTAGGAAATAGCAAGTCACAGAATAGATCACCTGCTGTGATGAAAGAAAGACAGGCAACCCTTCCTGGGGTTTTATAAAAGCTCAGGGCATTTAGACCACTTGGTAGTGAGTTGAAGCAAGCTCATCAAAAATAACTATGGTTCACAACATACAGTTTGGTGTACTATTTTTCATTTAAAAATTGAAGGCATGGTTGAATTCAACAGACTTTATGAAAGATATACAAATCATAACAAAAATACTGAGTTGTCTCTGTGTCCAAAATGAAAGCTTTAAGTCAGAATTCTAAGAAATGCCTTTTAAACAACCACTCAGATAAATACACCTTCCATTCTTCACATGTGGCCCTTTTACTGTAGACAAAGCTGATTGCATCTATTTCTGGGCTCCTGAGAAATTACAGTATTTCACAGGTCCTTCTCACCCGTTTATTCAAATGTTTGGGAATTGTACTTCCTCCTCCTCCCAGCCTTTCACAAAATACACAGTAGAAAAAGCAGCTATTACAAAAGTAATTTTTTAGCTGCTTTTAGTCTTGACATGAGGCTAGTGCATCTTGTCATCAGTTTTCTAAATGCAAATTCCATCCATTCAGTTGCTAAATATGGTAACATGAAACAGTTTCCATATTGTTCAATAAGAGGCTTCAAAAATCATATGGCCAAGCAAAAGGATGGCAAAACCATAAGCATCCAGAAACCCTCAAAAAAAAAAAAAATCCTGTATTTCCTACAGATAAATCTAGGGTTTCTGGGCACTCTAGTAATGCTGGTAGAAATGGTTCCAACTCTTTGGTACCTTGCAGAAATACCTCTTCTCCCATATGCTCCTAGGCCTCTCCCAACTTCTGTATACTCACCAAAAAAAGGTCAAAACATCCTGTTAGAGGCATCCAATCTCAGTAAATACACTAATAAGTACCTCTACATTGCTATGGTGCTAAAATACCATAATGACACACCTCAATTAAGTAGTTCTTGATAATGGACCCACCAACATCAAGCTAGTGGACAGTAATTAGAGAAAGGAAGCGTGCCTGATGTCACGGCAGCTGCTACCACACATTTCCCAGAGATGATATTGGTGATCTACAGCAAGCTTTGCACATCAGCACAGAAAAAACAGATTTTGTCATCATGAAGTTATGCTCATGAGCACTGAATACCTGAGGTCTGCAGCACTATCCCATCTCATCACTCAGTGATACCTGTTCCATGCTGATAGTGCCACACTTACAAGCGCTGTCTCAACCTACTTAAACAATGGACATAGTAGCCTATAGCAGGTGTCCAGTCTCCTGTAGTTCACTGGCTGTTACATCAGACATACTTGCAAAAGGTTGGTGAGCTTAAGACAAATAACTAAACTTACAGCATTTGCCATCAGTTAAACCGTGGCAGCTGACAACACTGTTCTTCAAGCACTAGGTAGAAGGAGAGAGACTTCTTTTAAAAGTGTCTACTTTGATCCCAAGTCCCACATCTTTATTAGTTTCTGCACCTAAACTTACAGTGCAGACAGTTATAAAATGAATATAGCACAGCAAGGGAGCAATTTATTATATGAAAGTTATCAAAATGCTGAGCTTGCTTCCAGACATTTATGTCCCACCACTCCAACTGGATGAGCCAACAGTGTTTTAATAATGAGTAACATCACAGCACACTGTACACTCGAAAATTCTTGTCAATGATTTAGCACGGATGTGCACAACCTGAACTAATTCTCATGTACAGATCTGTGATATTGAGCACTCAGGTTTTAATGCAAGAAAGAATGCATGATGAAAACAAATTTATCACCTGGAGAAAACAAATTAATTTTAGCTAATGTCTTATAAATAGAATAAAAATGTTATAACTAAAGAAAAAAAATCAAATTGCCTCTTTTTGCATACAATATTCTGTCTAGAAAGAGAATGGGTCAAAAATCCCTTTGTAGAAAACACAGTGCTTGAAAATTTACCTAAGTTTTTAAGGAAGTAAATTACAACACTCAAGACCATATCAAAAAGCAGAATATAGATAAGAAATTTATCATCACAATTCAAGAACCAATGAATACCCAGTAAAAATATCAACCAGGATTTAAAAGGGAGCAACTGATTTCTTATAATGAACACTCATTCATTATTCTTACTACCATGTAAGATTTGAAGACCAAAAGTCTAAGTGGATTCAAAAAAGGAATTGAATTGGTGAAAGATAAATCCATCAGCAACAATTTAGCAGAGCCTTTTATATGCAGCCTCTAAGAAGTTGCTAAGGAATTGACTGCAGAGGGGAAGAAATCTCTCTTGGAAGTAAAATTGAATCCTGGGTGGTGTTTCTTGCATATTTTCCTGAAAATGCTTGTAGGCAATTGTATGAAAGAGGTTACCTGAGAGGATGAACCTTTTGTTTGGCCCAGTATGATGTTCCTAAGCACATGAAAATGTTCTTGTTTTTTTCAGTTTGCACATCGGGACACATATGAGCTACTATCCTGACTCTGAAAGGCTGAGGGTGTACACCCTACACCCTATTAGTTATAGGAGTGACAATGTCATCATTTGAAATCTTCAGCATGTTCTGATCCAATCACATTTTCTCCAAAAGCCTGAACAAGCTGACTGAGGTAGTAACACACACGCAAAATAAATACTATGACCTCTTAAAAAGCTTAGGGAAAAGAAAAGCAGTAGGAAAGGAAATGAACAGTAAAATGTCTTGCATTTGGCTTCTTCTACAGTGTGAACATTTTCAGCCTTCCTGTCATGCAGACCTCGAGGCTGGACCCAAATATAGCCATACAAAGCAGGGACAGATTTGTTTTGTAACACATGCAAGACTTCATAAACCAATTAAATTTATCTTTTAAGCATCTTATTTAGAATTCCATTAACTTTTGTCAGAAGATTCTAAATTCTCAAGTCAGAATGTCAAATTGATGTCTTTAGAATAACACATCCAATCCATACAAATCTCTACAGATTTACAACACCACTTCAAGCAATTAGTGTAACAGCACTACATCAGATGGCCAATTTAAAAACACTGATATGCATAAAATCCTGTGTCATTCACAATTCATACAATGTTGAGGGAAAAAAAGTAAGTTTTCTTGGTATGTGCCATCAACCACTAAATCTATCCTTTCCTGCAAAACTTATTTTTGTCCTTCAAATGAAGGGAAGGATGCTTGCCAAGCATAAACCACAGATCAACACAAGATATATTGTGTTCCCCAATCTGCTGTCAGAATGCTTCAGTGCCTGTGGTTCATACAGTTTTTCAAGGGCAGCATAAAAAATCTTGGTCAGAAATGAAAACAACACTTGCACTACCTTTTTTGTATAGTTTGAGGACATGAATAAGCACAGTCAGACTGTGCAATGAGAAGGCTGAAGAGGCTGGACTTCTTTACTCCAGAAAAAAGGCAGCAAAGGAGCATTTAACCACAGCATGCAGCTGCTTACAGGGAGCAACAAAGATCACAAACACAAACTCTTCCTGGTATTAGTGGACAATATTGCAACAGGCAATGGTCGCAACTGTGGCTTGGAAGGTTCAGGTTGAACTGAGTAAAAATTCTTTCATTAGGAGCTAGTTGCAGCAGTGAAGCAGGTTACCTGCAGAGGCTGTAAATCCCTCTCTTCTGGGCAACTTCTCAAGACACAGCTAGACAAAGCCTTGGCTGGATGAGCTAGCCCTGGCAACAGGCCTGCCTCAAGAAGCGGGCTGGGCTGAGTGACCCCAGAGCTCCCTTCCAGCCAACACTTCTATGGCCACAAACACAAAATCATCAAAGCAAAGAAACTAAGCAATGCTAAATGTAAAGCATTGTATTTAATTACAGGTAATAAGCATCAAGAGAAGAAGTTTACACCAAATTACTTTAGAGCCATCAAAACAGAATTTCACATGGCACATAGTGTATGAGATTCTTACTGAAACAGCACACACAGAACTACATTGACTTTTAATGGAGAGTCAACACCACTACTCTGTTGTTTCCAGATTTTAAATCAAGGTGATATATGGCTTTCAAATAGATAAATTACATTTAACATGCCTCAGTAACTGCAGCTGTAGAGAAAGAAAAGAAAGGGGGAACTTAAGAGTACAAACTTGAGAATCAGAATCACAACTGAGTGCTCAACTGATAGACTGCAAGGACACTTGGCAGAAAGTTCAAGATAAGGCCAGCAGGAACCAGATTAGAAGGAACAAAGCAAGCCAAGTCAGCAATCTAATGTGCTAACTAGGTAAAAGGCAATTCTGGCAGGGGGAGATCGTGACCACCAACTCACAGCCACAGACTCAAGAAACCCATCACTCAAAAGAACACTAAGCATGTGGACTAATTAGCATAAGAAACAAGACAGTCATTCAACCAATAGAAACAGAATACTAATTAATGAGAGAACTATGTAATTTACAACCAATAAACATTAATTCTTTTGCTTCCTAAAATGCATAAATAGTGAAAAGTTTTCGTAACAGCTGTACTGGCTTTCTGGATTTGCCACCTAGGACCCCTTTCTGTGCTGCACTGTAAATAAATCAAATACCTCCACCCTGTGTGTGAATTAGTCTCTTGCACACCATGTGAAAGAATCCGTTTCAGGACAACAAAAGCTATATGGTCCAAAGCACATATTGACAAATTTATTTATAAATATTTTTTTTCATCTGTAAATAACCAACTCTTTGGTAAAAGCTTCTTGCAATGAGGTTATGACTCATTTTGCCCTTCACTGTCTATCTCCATTCTTTATGCAACAACCCTGACTTATCATTTGTTGCCTTGACAGGAAATGATTGCTTACAACACAGGTAACAGCATGGTCTCTGGGCAATCATAACTCAGTGGATCATTCTCTGGATACAAACTACCTCTCCTTAAGCAATGAAACATTTCTGTGTCCTGCTTTGGCTATACACGAAAGAAGGTCCTTTTCATCATTAAATAATGATACTATTATTAGTTGTCCTTCTACAGTTTCCTTAGCTAGGAAATCACACTATTGACTATCAGAAGTTATTCAGTTATTTTCCTTAGAGCAGCCTTCATTTTTAGAAGGATTGTTTCTCCAGAGGACACAGCATTTTTTGGGGTTCAGTCTACACTCTTGGCCAAGTAACTGCAAGCAGGTTTTTTTCTTACCACTGACAGTACACTTGAATTTCAATGTTGGAGAATTTCCACAGGCTATCTTATTCAACTTTCAGAAATGCTTTAGTTAGTATTTATATTTACCTCAAGCAAGCTACAGTCAAAGACTATGAAATATAGTGGAAATGTTTGCAGTAACTTTAATGAGCCATGAAAAATGCCTAATCGGGTAATCCTCTTAATACTTACAAGACACAACATACCAGAACCACTCAGAGATTATTACAGAGGAATTGCATTGTTTGTGCTCCTTAGATTCTAAATATTTCACTGTGGTGGTTCCTCAAGCAGTTATTAAAACTGAAGTCCTTGAGTCTGCACTGGGACTACCAAAACAAAACAGACAGAAGCCCAGGAGAAAGAGGGAAGAGATGCTCAGCTGGCAAAGAACTCTACTTGTGAGCCAACTGATCCAATAAATAAACAGAATCAACATTGGGACATGCTCCCCCCATCCCTCAACGCTCCCCTCAGCCCTCTCTTTAAGGGCATTCTTGTGTAAAAATGGACAGACTAGCAGATCATAGGTAGACTTCATGAACTGGGATTTTTTTCTTCTTCTCCGAATAAATGAGGATAAATGGTTACACCCAGTATGGACAAGTAAAAAAATGTCCACCCCAGCACTGAAGGACACAGGCATGCAGACAAAGAAGTTTCCAGCTGAACAATGCTGACTTCTGTTCTGCAAGATGCAGATATTTCCACTACTTAAATATAAGATTTAGTTAAGCAACTAACTCTTAGAACAACCCTTTTCCTAATCATGCTTTCTCTCTGCTTCAGGGTCGCTGGCATCCCTTGGGAAGGACTAAGGTCGAGCTGTCCTTGTTATGATCCAGTGAACCTTAAAGGACATCATCACTGAAAAAGTCTCAGAATGTGAAGAATTTCAGACCATCTTATTCTTTATCTTCTTAAGGTCAAACATGTATTTTTGCGTTAAGATAGGAACAACTGCTGAGCATTCTTGTCTTAAATTATTCATTTAACTGTAAAAAGTCCATAATGCAAATTAATGTTCACTGAATTTTGTCACGCACACTATACAAATGTATTCCCATAACCTCTCAGCATGCTGAGCAGTGAAATAGTCAACCTTAATTTATTATATTGGACACAGCTCTTTGTTCTCAGCTTCCAAAACAAGTCAGCATCAGTTTGATGTGGGAGTTGTGGGTGCTGAAAGAATTGACCCAAATCTGAACTAGATCTTGTTTTGGCAAAAACCCCCAAAGCACTCAGTCAATCAACAAACCAAAAATAGATGATTTCACCCATAATCTGAAATTGCCCACTAGAGTTGAAAAAGTTCCAGGAAACATCTGAAATATTATGGAGAAAGAAATAGAGGAAGAGGGGAAAAAAAACCCTACAACAAAACACAACTCAGAGACGTTTCAACCAGCACAGCAAAACTCATATGCAAAATTTACAGCTGTTGTGTTGGAACAAACCACAGACGAGCATTTGTGATAATTAAAACATGAATATTAAATTAAATCAAAGCCCTTCCTTGTACTATCGACTACCTCTACTTTTAACCACACATTAAAGTACAAATCACGACAGATCTTCAGTATCAAAACAAATAAATTTCATTATTGGCTTATACATTTGGCAATTTCATTTTATTTTTAAGTAAAGAAATACCTGCCACATCCATAATGGTCTATTCTTTCTCAAGCAACACTGACCAAAACTCAAAGTGAAATCAGGCACATATTGAATACATTAAAAATTACTTGTGCACTTTAGGTAACATCAGAATACTGAGGTAGTCAGCCCTAATGCAGCAGCAAGGGCACATAATTAACCAATGCAGTTCATAACTAAAATCTACTATATTCGCTACAAGCCGTCCTGCAAGTCCTCTCATTTTAGTCAGTAGTCACAGAATAAAAAGCCAGTGAAAATAGGAAAGCATACCAGATTGAGGCCCAAAGTTGGACTGGAGAGAGCCTGTAAATCTATGGAGAAATGGATTTTAATGGGGTTTCTTGTTGTTGTCCTGGTTTGTTTGGAATTTTTTGTTTCCACTTTATTAAAACTGAACTATATAAAAATACTAACATTCTAAACAAAAAAATCCAGTAAAGATCCTGTGGTCTCTCTACTACTTCCCAGAATAATAACGTATGTGACAAAAATATGCAACAAGGAAGGTAAAAATCAATCACATTACTTTACTTATTTATAATGCAGTAAAAAACTCTAAAGGTTTCCAACAAGACTGGCTTCCTTTCCCACAACAGGTGACCACATGATTCAGTTTTAATGATCCTATGAAGCTACTTCTATTCTCAATTTTTAAAGAACGCATCATAATTCTCCTATCACTTAAAAAATCTATACATATTAAAAAAAAAATCATTCAATCAGCATTTTCTCAGAGGGAAACACATTCCATAAAAGACTCAAATTTCTCTACTTAGTATCTTCTCAGAGGTTTTCCAGAACACGCTAAATAAAAACCTTTCTTGAATTCAGAGAAAATAATTCCATGACATGGAATCATGACAAGCAGTGTGGTAAAACAGGCAGTCAGACAAGCCACCTGAGCTATCTACAACTAATTCGTGGTTAATATTGGTTCTTCCCATCTCATCTGCTTCGTCTCCAAGTTTTCAATCCCTGCTTTAATATCAGCTCTGGTACTTGTCTAATGCTTAAGCAAGCATCTTCAGCTCATTAAACCAGCATAAAGCCCCCAACCCATCCCAGAAGAAAATCTAAACCAATCTACCCCACAGTGAAGCAAATAAAAAAATCCATGAATATGTCTCTAACAGCTCTCAGGCTGCAGTTTCACAGCAACCTAAGCCAAACTAACTTCTGGCTGGCATAGCCTCCTACCTCCTGCTGGCTGCATGTTCCTACTCTTTCCCTTGTGCCAGCTTCAACATTCATCCAAACCTGTGCAAAACCATTCCAGTGAGCTGAATCAGCAGGCTTGCATCCACTGAAGAGAACTAGAAAAATGTCCCACTGCTCAGCCAAAGCACCAGAACAGGTCGGTGCAGGTTCTAGCAACCACAAGGGCTCCAAGAGAGGCCTCAGCAGCCACCCAGTAGATCAGCCCAGGCTGCCACCAAACCACAACTTCAATGACTTCACTCACCAACAGGTCAGACAAGTAGCAGAGGTGACATGCAAGAGAGAGCAGAAGTGCACATCCACAAAGGAGATCACACCTCTGGAGCAGCAGGAAGCTGCTAAGATGAGTTTAGCTCACTTCATCCTACAGTACGAGGCATAGCACAACTGTGACTAACTTCAAGGGAAAATACTTCATTCCAGAGCCTCCTGTGCTCTGGTTCTCCAATAAAACAGGGCTAATTACATGTCTGAGTGTTTACTAGGTCAGAAGCGTTTGTGAGCTTTCACCTTTAGACTCCCACTTTGCACACAAGCCTTACATGTGCAGGACAAAGGTGATCAACTGCCCTTACACACTCTCATGCACAAGCTGAATGTACCAGAAATTTAAGTTGTTTGTATTCACAATTAGTTTAACAGACTGAAATGCTTAAATTGTGGTCTACTAAGGTGCAACCACATTGCTTAAACCCTACAAAAAATATCTGGCAGGCTTATCTAACATCCATTTATACTGCCATTTTGGCAGTGTAACTGCACACTGCATGAAAAAAACCCCACACTTATTTTCAATAGATTTGTAAATAACAGTATGTAAATAAAGGTCAAGTAAGGGAAGAACAGCAAACTCATCCACCTTGGATGATGTTCTTCAGGATGCCTTAAGAATACTCTGCTAGGAGTCCTTGTGCTATTTTCCACAGTAGAGTCTTGCAAACAGATGGAAAGGAGGCGAGACAGCTAAAGCAGAATGCTATTCATTCACACATACTTTACACTAGTAAGGTAAACAAACACTGCTGGGCCTATTTCAAAGGATGGTTGTCAGGACAAAATACTAATAAAAACTGAAAAAAGGACATGGGCCTATTACCACTAATTATCCCATTGTGCCAAAGACAAACTCTGGTAACAAGCTTTGTTCCACAAGAAGATGGCAAAGGTTATATACATATATAAACTGTAGAACCAACTCTGTGTTTTCTGCTAATAAAAACCTCCAAAAGAAACACCTTTAGAAAACAGATATCATAATCAGCAGCATGAACTATTAAGGAAACCACGCAGGAACCAACACCGGGTTTTTTTGCACTTTACCCCAGACAAGGCGAAACCCTGCACACATTCCAAACCACAATGGTTTCAATAGGGTCCTGATAATCCTACACCTGCCCAGATAGGCAGTGACATAACTTGGGTCACTGTAAGCCACAGGGCCTGTCTGTTGCAAGATTTCCTCTGTGATCCCTCGAGTTGCTGTGTTTTTGTCATCTACAAAGGGACACTCAATTTCTTGTTGCTGAAATTGATGCAAAACCACACAAATTGTAGAAGGTGCTACACTGCTACAGTTGTATCATAATTATTAAAAATTGGAATATTTGGAATTCAACTTTAACTATATAGTGTGGCTGAGATTTTACCTGGAAACAGGCCTTAGGAAAACCATTCGTCCTGGAGGGGATTTTACACTGACAGAAGAAGAAATGCTGTGTTCACACCTCAGTGACTACTGAAAAATGACACGCATGTTGCCCCTCAATTAATAATGATGTCTGAATTAAATACTTACAATTGCTGCCAGTGTCCACTGGAGTTCACCATTTCAAATAAAACATTGTTGTGACTTCCAGGTCTCTCTATAATTATGTATCAATCTGCTCACTCCCAGGCTCCATGCCTTCTCATATGCACTGATTCTTGCCTCATGTCTGCCAGGGCCTGCTGTCCAGATCTACACGGAAATGGCTAAATGGGGACAACTCTGATATCTAGATGTTCCTCCACCTTGGCACTTTGAAGAAAAATAGGCATTTAATTTCCTGACAGGGCATCCTATGCAGCTGGACGTGTCCATGGTGACCAGCGCTTGCCCACGTTAGCATCAGGGTGGTGAGACACTGAACAGGCTGCCCAGACAAGTTATGGATGCTCCATTCCTGGAGTTGCTCAAGGCCACGTTGGATGGGGCTCTGAGTAACCTGATCTAACTGAAGGTGTCCCTGCCCACAGCAGGGGGCTTGGAACCAGATCATACGCAAGGTCCTCTTCCAACTCAAACCAGCCCACGACTCTACGACCAGCTCGGAGCAGGAGCAGCTCCGGGGCTGTGCCCGGGGAGGGCGGCCCGCGGGCACACGCTCACAGCTCGGATGCACCTGACCTGAAGTGAGCCGCCCTCGGGCGAAGCCGCCAGGGCCGGCACATCTCGGGGCGGCACCGCCAACGCCGCCCAGCTCCCGACAGGAATCCAGACGCGGGGAGCGGGCCAGGGCCAGCACAAAGCAAGCGACGCCACGGCCCGCCG
>WEIV01004657.1:38278-53211 GCA_013390005.1 Calyptomena viridis | reverse complement strand
GTTGCTGCGGGCGGCGGGAGCGCCGGGAGCAGCGGGGATTGCGGGCGGGCGGACTGTGGCCCCGGTAGCGGCCGAGCGCTCGGGCAGGCCGGGGTCCGACCGGCGGCGGCTGTGGCTCCCGGCCAGCAGGATGTGTGTCTTGGCCCGAGCTTCATTACGGTGAACTGCTGAAGGAGAGGTCATCTCAGGACCTCCTTGAAACCGGTGAGGTACACACTTACAGCGCTGAAGTCCCTGGAAAAGTCAATTTCAAGTCATTTCAAGGCAGACGCTTGTGTAGTTTTAGCTCTGATTTTTTTTTTTTCCCTCCCCCGTGGGCCTCAGTTGCTCATATCTAAAATGAAAATTATATTGCTTCTTCACTTCATATGGTAAGTGTAAAACGAAATGATAAATGTTTTTACATGTTATTCCATTTTAGGAACTACTAAAAAAACCTATAAGGAAGTTAAATTCAGCTTCAGAGCAAGTGAACCAGGGACAGTACACCAATAAATTATGTGACCACGAATTAGAGCAGGAAGATACAACAAAACAGTGAGTAATCCTAATGTTGAGTAGTATCTGTGCTGACACACTAAGCACCATCTATGTTGCACAGTGAATAAAGCAGATCATACGTGTTGGAAAAAATACATGCCATCACAAAACGGAAGAATATATCATCATGTGTGAATACAAATGATAGTCTGTGCATTTCTTAGTGTTTCAGTTCTGACTTTACAATCATTGTTCCTTAACAGAGGCTTTTTTCCACTGGAGCTCTTAGTGTTCAAGTGGTATAATAGTTTCACTTTGAAGGACATATGGCTCTATACTTCAACAGGATTTAAAGCCGACCATTAAACTGGATGTACAGCTGGACTGTGTAACAGACAAATCAAGCCTTCCACTACAGGTATGTGTTCTCAAAAGCCTCATGCTTTGGATGACCTCTGCATGGATAGATTGCATGGAAGTCCAAGGAACTCACCTTATAAATTTCAATGCAGGATCAGTATGCCTTGTACACGATCTGGAGTGGATACAAAATTCTTCAGTGGAGCACTGCTCTCACAGATCTGCAAAGGGCTGTGCCACAAAGCCTCATCTGCAACAAAAACAACAGAAAAATATGTTCTAATGCAGAAAATATGAGGAAGAACAGCAAAATGGAGGGGAGTTGTTGGTGTGTGCAAGCATGAGAGACAAGAGAGACTCTCCCATGTAAAACAAACAGTATGTGTTGTTTATATCCTGGTTCTCTGCTGTGGAGCAAAAATGAAACACTTGTATTCAGCTCCTAAACTCCACTAACCACAATGAACAACAAGGACCATCCATTTTCCACTTCCTGAATATCTTCTTTCTATACTATGTTTCATTACTGTTGGGGGAAGGAAAGGAAGCTTGATATCATGTAAAATTACAAAGGAAAGAAAAACCAGAAATACACCATAAAACATAGCACAAATTCAGAGAGCCCCAAAATTGGATTAAACCTTTTATTGCTGTTGATGAAATCTGATAAGAGGCTTCTAAGCATACAAAGATATGAAAATATGAAAAATACATTTTGACAGATCTTAGGCAATATAAAACCATACCAAATAGAGTAGTTCCAGCTATGACTAAGCCCCAAAATATCAAATAATACAGTATAGAAGGATCATGAGTATTTAATGTTGACAATCATCAAGAGTTCCTTAGTGTTCACAGAGAAAGTCCAACTTAAAAATTAAAGTGCAATAATAAATTACAGAGAAAGTGATCAAGTCCCTGAAGCAACCACTGGGCTCTATACTGAGCTCTGCCAGCAGGAAATGCACTTGGGACAGTGACTGAGTTTTAAGGCTAGAGGAGTCACTCAAGAAATGCCTGTTTGAAGATGGATTTCACCAGAAAGGAGGAGATCAAACTAAGGCACAATTCATATGTGGATACAGGTAGCAATAATCAACATATTACTGTAAACAGTACTGGAAACAAATTCCAATCAGTACTACTCGAAACAAGGAAATTTTGCAGCATTGAATGAAATACTTGAATCATATTTCTGAAATTCTTATTGCAAAAAAAAAAATCAATAATGCTCAATCCCTCCAAAAGGAGGTTGCTTACCAGTAGGTGGAATTCTTCAAGGTGTGTTATTTGCAGGTATGCTCACACTGCCAGTGTACCAGTCATAGACCCATAAAATGGTCCCTTTTAAACAAAGGACCTTACAAATCATCCACTAACAACTCCTTTGCCAGAGGCAGGGACACCTTCCCCCAGAACAGCTTACTCAGAGTCCCATCCAGCCTGTCCTTTAACACTTCCAGGGATGGGGCATTCACAGCCTCTCTGGACAACCTGCTCCAGTGCCTCACCACCCTCACATTAAAGAATTTCTTCCTAACATCTAGTCTAAACCTACCCCCTTTCTGCTTAAAGCCATTCCCCCTTGTCCTGTCACTATCTGCCCATGTAATAAGCCCCTCTCCCTCCTTTTTGTAAGCCTCCTTAAAGCACTGGAAAGCTGCAGTGAGGTATCTTTGGAGCCTTCTCCATGCTGAACAATCCCAACTCTCTCTGCCTGTCTTCATAGGAGAGGTGTTTCAGCCTTCGGGTCACCTTTGTGGCCCCCCTCTTGATCTGCTCTAACAGGTGCACATCTTTCTCTGGTGCTGAGGCCCCTAGAGCTGGATGCAGCACTCCAGATGGGATCCCACCAGAGTAGAGGGGCAGAATCAGCTCCCTCGACCTGCTGGGCACACTGCTTTTGGTGCAGCCCAGGATACAGTTGGCTTTCTGGGCTGCAAGCACACACTGCTGAGACGTGTCAAGCTTCTCATCCACTAACATCCCCAAGCCCATCTCCCCAAAGGGGTAGTCTTGATCCATTCTCTGCGCATCCTGTCTGTACCTGACCTTGAGATTGCCCTGATTCAGGGGCAGGAGCTTGCACTTGACCTTGTTAAATGTCATGAGGTTCATGCAGGCCCATCTCTCAAGCCTGTCTAGGTCCCACTGGATAGTGTTCTTTCCTTCCAGCCTGTTGACACACAGCCTGGTGTTGTCACCAAACTGCTCAGGGTGCACTCAGTGCCACTGTCCATGTTCCTGATGTTAAACAGCATTGGTCCCAATATGGACCCCTGTGGAAAACCACAAGCATTCAAGCTTAGAGGTGTTTTTTTTAGATTTTAAATGGCTCCATTTCTTTCAAGTAACTCTTTCCTAGTGAGTGCTTGCCAGATGCATTCATCCATGCTCTGTCTGTGAGCTGTGTCTCAATTCTATTTTATGTTGGTATTTTCAAGTGATAAACAGCTTTAGGGTTTTTTGTCAAATGTAGCAACACATCACTGGGTTGATACCTGATAAAGGTGTGTAAATAATGGAGGTACCTTTAACAAGTCTGCGGGAGATAAATGGGGCTCTGACAGAGTGCTACTGAGCAGCAAGGCACATCTACCTTAGCAGTCTTGGAACAGATCCTGACACAGCCTTTATCTGGGAAGGCAGTTTCTAGGGGGAGGAGAGAGCTGTGTTTTGCATCTTTAGTCAAGCAACAAAACCAGCTGTTGAAATAATCAAAAGAGCCACAGTTGCTGGCTAGTCTAATAATAGCCTAGGCCAGACAGAGTAATTCATGATAATTTGGCTCAGATTGGAACACACAAACACACACACAAAAAAGACTTCTGCTGGTGCGTTGTTGGGCCCAGAGGAAGAAGGAAACAAAGAAGAGGGGAGGATAAATTGGACCAAATAATTTGAAGTGCAGAAAGAATCAAAGCCATGTGGGAAATTCTCTCCAGAAAGTCAAAGAACCAAGATCCTCTTTTACTTTACAGCAAGTAAATGGATAGAAATTATCAAAAAGAAATAAAAAGGGGGAAAAAGTTCATATAGATGCAAGTTGCAAAAGTTTTATTTAAAAAATATTAACAAAAAAAGAAGGAAACCACTTGCTACAGTCTCAGGTAGTTGAGAGGAAGGCATCAGCATGTGGTATATGTTGCTCTAAAGCATTTCATGAAGTACAACATATTTGTGTCTTACGAGCAGAGTGAAGGAAAAATAATTGCATTCTTGTACTTCAGTAAGAATCTCTGCTGTGTACATGTGCGTAGGAATAAAATGGCTTTTGTATATTTTCATAGCTACCCTTCTCCAAGAAAATAAACTTTACTGTCTCAAAAAGTCCGCAATTTAGTTATCAAAATCTGGAAATTTCTCACTGAAATTCCACTTAATCATATGCATCTTTGCTGTAATGTACATACTTGTGATTTCACAATGGTAGAGTAAAAGAAGGAAACAACTGGGTAAATGGGTCTTTGTACTCTCTTCTGAATCTTACAATTAGTTGCCTTGACAGTTATTATTTTATAAATATATTGTTCTGATTTGCATCCTTGGAATTGCCACTTTGTTTGGCCCTGCTAAAAGACACTGTTTTTCAACAAAAAATATTGGCTCTATAGAAGCACTTAATTGAAGTTGCCCGTGTAGCCTCAATGTCTATTCAGGTTCTTGCAAAGCAGCTGAAGCCTGCAATGAATGTATCAGTGTTTGGCTGAGATACAAGAGCCTCAGACCACAAAAGAATGCAGACAAAAGATTTTTAAAAAATGCAAAGGATGAAAAGGAGTATTTTCAAAGGGAAAAATGTAGCCTTTGGACATGACAACATTATTTTTGTTTTGAGTAAAAATAACAAGGGTCTTGTTCAATAGGCAAATGACGTTAGTGATACAGTCAGTATGGGAGGCTGACATTGGTGAGGGCCAAGATCTGATAATTTGGTCTCCATTTGTGTTCGGCTGATCCAATGGGTTTTAGTGTAGCTGGAGAATGACATATCAGGAGCCTGCAGGTTTCCTGAAGTGTCTCCAGCTAAGTGTGGGTTCTCCTTGCATTGTTACAACTACTTGTGGCTTCCAGCATACCAGCATAATGACAGTCTGAAGGTAGGTGGGTTTGTGATGAATGAAGATAAGTTAAATAGAAGACTGTTGGTTTCCTTGAATAAGGACTTTTCTAATTGAAACACTGGAGAATCACCTTCATGCAAATCTAAGGATTTTGAAACTGCTCTCAAAAAATGAGAAGAATCTCTGCATGAAAGCAGCATATCCAATAATTCCAAAAGACAAAAAATTGGCAGCCAAGGGGGGAAAACCTATTCAGCATGAGATTCTTACAATTTTTAGTTCTTAAAATTACTTTTACAAATAATTTTAGTTACTTCAGCTGTTTTCCAACTTTTGTGGAATAAAGCACCCTTTCCTGTCCTGTTAGCAAATATCTTTTCACAGTGTTATTCTCCTTTATCATTTTTGGGGTAAGAAATGTATTTGTTTCTACTGCTTTCATGATTAGAGAGAATAAGAGAAAGAAGTAGAAGAAAGTTATAAGGTATGGAAGGGAAAAGAGCTGGTTCAGAGGTAAAGACATTTCAGAATAAGAGGTTGTCAAAGCTGAATTGATTCGTAATTTAAGTCTTGAAGTTCATGTTTGCTCTCTAACCACAGATTATCAGTGGACAGTATTGAAGTTGTGCTAAGTGAGATGGAATGGCATGATGTAAGAAGTATTATCACTTGGCTACATGTGAGTCTGATACCTCAGAATACACAATGCTAGCTCCAGGATGAGAGTCCAGCTTGCACTTCAGTGCAAAGAGCTGACAGGGAAAAACTTTCAGAAGACAGCAAACAGAGTCCTGAAAAATTTTTAAAAAGTGAAACGAGGTCATAAATTTGTTGGTTGCAGTAAATTTAGGAGTTTCTCACAGTACTGAAATGAGATAAAGGCATGAGTAGCTGCAATTTTGTTTTCTTCTGTTCTTCTGTCACTAAATGCATGTAAACTGCCTTTCACTGAAAATATATATGACATGCAGGCAGAGAATTTTCACAGTTCAATACAAAAATTTGTAGTCTCCCAGTTTTGGTTGGTTTTTCTTTATTTGGAGGTTGTGTGTGTTTGATTGGTTGGCTTGGATTTTTTCCCCCCACAGTATCACCTGTGAGCACTAAGGCATTCTGTTGTTTTTCTTGTTTTGAACACTAACAGAGTTCACTTACCAGAAATGTTCACAAAGTAACATTAATATCCAGCAACTGAATAATTTTGAAATGAAATATTTGTATGTTAATTACTAATTCATTGCTGAAAAGTTTGATATTAATAAGGTTGTAACAGTCTAATTACATTAATGTGTGTTTGCTAATGGAAAAACACTTTTCTAGTGTGGAAGTTTTAAAAAAATTCAAAATAGACTGTGACAAGCAGAATATTATGAATTTCCAACTTTAAAAATAAATTACTTTTATCTGTTCCTTATCCTATTTTTTTTACCTCATTACCTTGCATACACATATACACATTCACTGGGTTCAGCAATTTTTTTCCATATTCACCAGGTATGATCATAGGATTGCATCATTCAAAAGAAAAAGATTCATATGATAAAAAAACCACAAAAATTAAAGTTTATAATGTGATAACAGTAATCAAATTTCCTCTGTTTTAATTACGGAAGTGGATGTTTCCAGACTCTTTTTGGTGGTGCCCATGACAGGACGAGGAATTATGACCATAAACTGAGACACAAAAACTTCCACCTCGACGTGAGGAAGAGCTTCTTTGTGTTGAGGGTGGCAGAGCACTGGAACAGGCTGCCCAGGGAGGGTGTGGAGTCTCCCTCTCTGGAGACACTGAAAACCCACCTGGAGCTGTTCCCGTGTCACCTGCTGTAGGTGACCCTGCCTTGGCAGGGGGTTGGACTAGATGACCTCCAGAGCTCCCTTCCAACCCTTCCGTGATACAGTGAAGTGAAACCCAAACCTCTGCCAAATGTCTGGAGCTCCCGGTGAGGTCTGAACTGATGAAGCGGCATTTTTGTGAGATGCTGTTGGCAAAATCCTGACACGGATGGAAAATTTCTCACAGCAAACTCACGCCTTGAACCAGCACTAGCTGGATTCTGAGTGAGATCTGTATACAACAGCTCTCAGCTGAAAACTGAAGCAATCAGATTTTCCCATAATTTTCAAACCATTTTAGACTTCCCTTGCATCTTGTTTTCTGTGGCATTTTATGTCTCTCCTACTCTTCCCAATGCGTACATAGTGTAACTCTTCTGCCCCAAACCTCTGCCTTCCTCAGACTACAGCTACTCATACTGTTTGTTCTTCACAACGTTTACTCCTTTACCCAGAAAGAAACTTCACTCTTTTCTCACAGAGAAACAACTCATTCAATCCAAATCTTACAGCTGCTTGTTGCAATTTCATTAGCTCAAAGGAAATGCCACATTCTTGAAGGAGCTGCTGAGCAGAAAGCTTTAGGAGTGTGGAAAGCGTGAAAGTAGGGAAAAACCTGGGTAGAATTTCCTGGGGTTTTACACCATGGGAGAAGGTATAGGCTGTTCCTCCTCTCTCCAAAAATGCCCTTACTCCAATTTACACAGCTTTTATTTGTTTCTAAGGACAGGAAGTGGAATCCAGGAATAAGTAGGGCAAAAAGAATTTCTGATACACTCACCTGTGCTTTCTGCACTCTTTCTGGTTGTTCCCATTGACTAACTAAATTGTCTTTGTGGACAAAATTCCCTAAATGCTTATCTCAGGATAACTTTGTCAATTCAGAAACTGTTCACAGAAAAAAAATCTTTTACATCTAATGTGAACTCCTCTCCCACTCCTATGTCTAAATGCAAGAAGTTGTTTAAAGGATATCTACAGTTTCAATTCTCAATCAGTAAGAGTTCAATGGTCTGGAAAATAAGGAAGAGAGTGTCAGAAGCAGTTTCTAGGATGCTTATACAAGAGCTGTGTGTCCAGGACTGTGCTGGAGCCAGGAACAACCTATCAGCCCTGAAGCAGCTCTCTCAGAGACAACTTTATTCCAACTTTAAACCTTCAGGGATTTAACACAGTCTTTATATTCTTAAAATCTATGATGTGGTCATGCCCCAAATTTAGATGTGGACAAAGAATTTCAGGTTTCCTTCAAGATGATAAAAAACAAGTGAGATATTCTGATCTAATAGAAAATATGATTAAAACACAGGTTTTTTATCTAGAATTCAGCTGTGAAATCTACATAGACTACCCCCTCTTTTGCTCAGATTGGAGAGGTGCATATAAAGAAGGTAGGTTGGTGTAACTCTCTTCTCTGCATTTCATCTGTGCAGCAACATATGGAATTTTGTACTGTTGGTAGCCCTGGCATACACAGTTACTACTGACAAATCAATGTTTTAAGACTGAGAAAGGAATGCAAAAATTTGCAAAAGGATAATGTAAAATATGCAGATAAAACCTTGGTCCTGTCTCACACAATTACAGTAAACACAGCCTTCCAAAGGGATTATTATCATCCCGTCCCAGGGCACAACATTAGAAACGTTTAAAGCAAAAGGTAAACATATATTGAGAACTTCTGGAGTAAACTGTCTCTTGTTTTACTCTGGTGCTTACGCTGACTGAATGTTGATATACTGCTGCAGCACTAGGGCTCATCCATCTTTGGATTAGCACTAAAGAAAATGCTTTAGTTTGACAGTTGTTGTAAGTGAGCCTCGATCTTCTTCTTTTTTATTCATGGCTGGTTAGGTGTGCAGGTCACGTTCCAGCCTCATTAGTGAATGGTGGCAACTGAAGTCTGGTTATTAATTCTCCAGCTTGCAACTTGTTAGCAGCTGAAGCCAAATAATATTGACATAATGTTGGCTAAACCCGAGATTTCTGAGCCTAGCAGGCCTTTTATTTTTGTTTCGTGATGAAAAATACCTTGTTGAAAAAAAAGTGACTGCTTAGTGCTAGACAGATTCACATATGCTACCATTACACCTGGTCTGCTAACAACTGGAAAAGCTATATGCTTGAATGCTTCCATTCAGATTTTTTTTTTTTTAATTTGTTCAAGGCTTCTGAAAATTTACAGGCCTGATTATACTTCCTGACAGGCCTGATTACACTTCCTGTTCTCCCTGGGAAGTGATGTTTTTGCCTGAGTGCAAATGTGCTTGCTAACATATAACACCAAAATACCTTGTATTTGCAAGATGTAATCTCCATCTTATTTACTCTGAAATACTTGGACATTCTTAGCCTTCTACTAGGAGAAGTATCACATTCATTCTGCATCATTACAAGGTCAAAACTTTCAGGGGAAAACTATGAATTTTCATAATTTCCTAATGTATGACAAAAAATATATTTAAAGAGGGGGTAAAAAATGGAAAATCATCACTGTTAAGATATTTCTAATGTGCTCATAATCACAGTACCCAGGCATGTTAATGAAATTAAGTGAAGCCTAATTCAATTCATACACTTTTTTCATCCTTCTAATTACAATAGCATGACTTTTATTTTTGTCATACATTTGCATCTGTTTGTGTATACATGATCATTCCTGTTTCTGTCAGTAACGAAGACACAATTCATAGAATTAAGCTAAGATTGACTTTTGGCCCTAGTAATGCAATTAAAGCCCAGAACTAAACAAAGGAAAACATTATGTTGCATGACAGGACAGCATCTGTTGCCTCCTGTAATTACTACTAAAGTGTAAAGGGAATTTTATGTGCCATTTTTCCGATCTCATTATCTTATGAATACTATTCATACAGATTTTCTTTTTTTTAATCCTGTTGTGGTTTTAAGTAACCAGAGTTTTTTATTAGCTGGGGGGGCTAGGAGAGAGGCTTCTTTAAGAAGCTGCTAGAGTTTTTCTCTGCTCTAAGCTAGCCAAGGTCAGGCAACAACGCCTCTGTGATAACATATTTAAGAAGGAGTAGAGAAAGAAAGTCTGCGCAGAACATCATGGCCNCACACACACACCTGCCTTCCCGAGCTGTTGGGGGAAGGTGAAGGATCTTAAAAGGGAGGGGTGGGGGGGAGAAAGGTGTCTGTAACAACTATCAAACTGCTCACCCTTAAACTCTTAAGCTCTGATTTTAGTAGTAGTTGTAGTTGTAGTAGTAAACTCTTAACATTCTAAGTTAGAGCCTGTTTTGCTTGTGTGAAGTAGTTAATAAACAGTTGCTTGTAATCCTTATCACAAAGGTCGGGGTTTTTCTTTCCCTTCTCCGAGAAATTTTAGATCCATGTGTGGGCTCTCGGCTTTTAGCCAGAGTCAAACCATGACAATTCCTAAAATTTTACCTCTCCTTTTCAAAAATCCTGTAAAATTAGCATGGTGGCTTACCATTCAATTTGAAATTAAGTTCTTGAAAACCCTAGTGAAATCAATCTCCAGCTACTCATGGTTACACATGTTGCTTTTCTTGCTATGACTGTACTCTGAACTGTTGAGCTGAAGGAATATTGAAATGTCAGCATGCTTCTTGCCTATAAATAAAGAACAGGCCCGCAGAGTGAGTGGTGTCAAGAGAAGAATGACAAATCATGCTCACATATAACCCTGTATATCTTATGTATAGCCTCCCTACAGCTCTACCCAATATTGACATATAATTTCTGCAGTGTAATCCAAATCACATTCAAAGGATGGACAATTTTTATTACCATTCATTCTTGTCAAGATCACTTGAACAGCATGTGCAACTGAACTCTCCAAGAAGCAATCTTCTTCTGTGCAAAGTGATATCGGAATACAAACAGTGAGCCATGAAGAAATAGGAAAAACAAGTTCATGGCACTCCTAAGGAAGAAACCCAAACAGATTCAACTGAACCAAGTAAAACTCTTTAAAAATTGTGCCTATTGGACTTAATTTTTGATTTGTCTAATGTCTTGTTTCAAGAGTCCTGTTGAATGAATGCTTTTATATTAAAAATATTCATTAAAAGACCTCCCAGTTCTCATACTTCCTCTGTCTGCACTCAACCTGGCTAATACACACATGCTACTTGAAAGCTTGTTTCAAGGAGGAAATCCTGAGGCTGCTAGATGTATCACTTTTATTAAAGTCTAGTGAGGAATCAGAAGAAATGGTAGAATCAGAAACCATCTAGAGGGACTATCTAGTAAAAAACTTAATTGGTGAAGGACTGTGATATGATCACTAATGAGGAAAAGCAGTTTTAAGGAATAGTGAGGTGAAAGAAAGAGAGGCAAGAAGCAAAGGGCAGCAGTAGAAAAGGGAGGGTCAGGACAAACTGCTATACATTCTAGTTTATTTCTGCCTTCTAATGCCCCAAGCATCCCCTGATCATTCATCTGCTAATGCAGGAATAAAAGTAGTGAAAAGGAACTAAGATGTAAGGAACTAAGAAGTAAGACGTTACTTCACAGAAATTCTGGCCTTAAATGTGATATAGTTCCTATGTTTGTGCTGTCAACTACATATTTGATTAATTCCTCACTTTTCTCCTAGTTACATTACTCTTTCGTTGGCTACAGTAAAAAGTTGTGTTTATATTTTTGTTCTTTGTATAATAAATATTCTAGCACATTTGTGATGAGCCCATATGGTCCAGAATAATCCAGACACTGATCACAAGAAATTCTGTCTAGGTTTCACCACAGCCTCCTGTATCACATCTTCTGCATTTCTCCCATTATTTTTGGGAGCAAGTTCAGCGATGAACTGGAGCAGTGACAACGCAGATGTATCAGCACAGTGCTTCCAAGCAAGTGAGCCTCATAGAAATGACTTAGGACATCTCAATAAAGGTGAAGTAGTTCTCATGCACTTTAAATGTCTTCCAGTGTGCTCTACTCACTTTATGGCCACTGAGATAATTGGAGTGTTCTGCAATTGATGGAGTCCTTGTGGGTGACAGCACAAGGAATATAAAGGCTGTTTATCCAAACGCCTCTTGCAGAACATGGCAAACAAGAGCTGTCAAAGCCAGAACCTCAGACCAGTCAGAAGGTATCCAGACTGCTGAGCAACCCCGAATCAGAGGAGTACAGGGGCAGTTTAAAGCTAGTCTTGCTTATCATCCCCTAAGGCTGTGAATTCAGTTCTCCTTCTTCTAGATACGCAATATAAAAATTCTCCTGTAGCCCTGCTGCATTGTTTACTTAATTTGGCAGGCTCCTTGCTACATCAGGATTGGGTTTCCTCACTTGAAAAACCAGTAGAAATATGACTGCTTTCCTCGTATTGTGAACAGGCACAGATATTTCTGTACACCTATTTTACTCTGTGTCAGCAAATGAGGGTGTGTACTCCAAAGAATTACAACCAATCTTTCTGCAAACATCAGCTGGTTTTGGATCAGGTACGTAAGTCCTCACATTATCCACAAAACACGTACAGTGTTGAAGCAATTCAATGGAAGAACTATGAATTTTCCAGATCTGCAGATTGAGTTGATGAGATCACATTTATGGGGCAATAATGCCATTCCATTTCAGTCCTTTGCCTCTCTTCTAGCAAACAACAGTGCTGCCAATTTCTGCCAGCTGTGGGAAATTCTGAGATATGAATATTTAACCATTGGGATATGAACAGAAAATATTAAAGGGTGATGTTTCAAAAAGCTGTATTTTGAGGAGAAAGAAAAGAACACCCACATCATTTCATGGCAATTTGTTAAATATAAGACTGTAGGGAAATCAAGCCGGCATCCTTTAGCTGGTTCTGTGAAAGGGGCTAGCTTTTTGAGCCTTGGATTTAATATACTGCTCACAGAATTTATCACATCCAATTTTTTTATGACAGACAGTATAACTTCATGTTTGTGTGTGATTGAGAGCTATATCAAAATGTGTTCCTGAAATGTTGCATTGTATTGAGCCGTTTTTCTCTTTACACTTCAATAAATTCACCACTGTGTGTACAGTGTTCACAAAATATCTTTTATAAATAACGGTACTAGAGATTCACCACTGACCGCCTGGAGGTTGTACTACATTCCCTGCATATTCAGGATAAGACTTTTGCAGTCAAGCCAACAGGAAAAGAAATGATATCTTAATAGACATAACATGAAAAGAAATAGTACAAACAGTACAGATAATTAAACAAAGTAGGAGAATCAAGACAGGACAATATTTCAATGCAAAACTTGATCTGAGGTGAGAGAGGGCAGAGAACAGGGCAGCTCAGGGGGATACCAACTTCAGTATCCCTTAGGTTTTTGTTCTTAATTGGATTGGACCATGACCTCCACTGTTTTGCAAGGGTGGTAGCAGATGTCCAGCATGTTCTTTTTAATCTGCTCATCCCTACTAAAACAGAGTGCTAGTGAGGAGGAAGCGCTGTGAGGAACTATGTTTAATGAAATAAAGCTGAGCTAGATTACCTCAGCTGAAGAATTTGTTAGTGTGAATACACTGACACAAAGAGCTTCCAACTCTTATGGACCCTTTAGATGCACTGTTCCTACACCAAATATCTTACTGTCTGAACAAATATGTAAAAAGACCAACCAAAAAACCAAGGCAACAACAAACACATACATGCACACAAAGGACAAAAAGGACAAGAGGAAGGAAATACAATGCATGGGGAAACTGAAATACAGAAAAGTGAAAGAACATTTCACCAGGGATGGGAGAAGCAGGTAATTAACTCTGCCTCTCTAGGGATCTAACCTTGCTAGTTCAATGATGCTACCCAAGGTCTTTAGTGGCAAGGATCAGGAAAAGAGGAAAAACTACATTTGGGTCTTCTAGGCACTTTTTGTTTTGGCACAACAGGATTCTTGACATAGCTGAATCACCTGGATGCTCTGATAAGATAAATACACTGACTCTGTTTGACTAATTTCTAATAAACAACAAGAAAAAACAAAGATAAGGTAAAAGCAGTTATTTATATTTTCATGACAAAAGGTTTTATAGGCCTTTTCCTTGCGAATAATTTAGATGCACAAGAAAGAAAAGGTCCCTTTCTCAGGATTAGGATCACTAGGTTGTACTAAGACCTTTCTACCTTTCTAAAATATTAAGGGCATGTTATTTTATGTTTTTAAAAAATCATATCAGGTTTGGCCACCTACATTCTCAGAAGCAGAATCAAACCAGACAGGTAGAAAGTATGCAGTTAAATACAGGCCTGTTACATCATGCCAGTGCAAAATCAAAGAAACAGTGGCATTTTGAGAATAGCCATGGCTCATATTTGGAATTAGCTGAATAAGTAATCTTCAGTCTACAGTCCTGTTGCAGCCATATCTGGAATACAGTGCACTTGCATTTCCAACCACTTAGGAAGAATGCAGGAGAAAAATTACGGTAAATGGTGATGAAGTTATCAAAAATTTTCAAGGGAAAAAAATACAATACTTCGTACAAGATGGACATTTTTGTGTAGCTCCCTGTGCAGGAAATAATTCAATTTATTACAGCAGCTCAAAAACTGCGTTCACTGTTACAGGACCTGGTTTGGTTTGCAGTCCAAGTCACTTTCATAAATTAACAGTTAAATTAATTCTTGCAAACAACAGCTCACCTAGCTTTTGCTAGATCTGTGTCTCTGCACACTTATTTTGATGTGCATCTACCTGACACAGTGCCACCCAACAGAAAGCATGTTGTTTTCCCACTGTCTACTGCTCTAATTCTCACTCTGGAGCCTTGCTGGCAGACTTGAGTGTTTCAGCTGCATGTGTTAGGTGTCAAAGACTGCTGCACTGCAGTACAAATCTGGTAGATTTGTACGTGGCACTGATGGTATCTAGAGACCTTGGTGCTTCTGCTGCAACAAATAAACTACAAAGGAGGATCTTGCGCTGCCTCCACCATGCTTCAGGCAACCTCACTTTGTTTTGCATTCCAGCCTCTAGCTATTTGGTCAGCACCCCTGCTCTTTAAAAATGCTTTCATTATCTTTCAATATTGCCACTTGCAACTTCAGCGTATGGTTTTAAGCTGCACCCCTTATGTTGCTCTTGCTTGCACTGACTGATGTAGAAATACTTTATGAAATGAGGTCATTTTCTATCTCCTTTTTTACTTGTTTATTTCCAAGCTGTTTCTTGTCCAACTTCTTTCTGAGCTCCTAATTTATATTGTTTTATGATCTCCCCT
>WEIV01004657.1:1028-22317 GCA_013390005.1 Calyptomena viridis | reverse complement strand
GGCGGCGGCGGCTGGGCCGGGCCGCGGACCGAGTTTCGGAGGTGTCTCAGCACCGCTTGGCCTCGGCGGGGCGGGACGGGGCGGGGGGAGGCCGGTGTCCCCCGCAGCCGAGCAGCTGCTGTCTGCCGCAGGGCCGCCGCGGGCGGAGGGCAGTATATAGGTCACTGGAAGTAATGCCCGCCTAATCCCCTTTATCTTTTTCGCTCGGCTTTTCCGCTGCTGGTTTGTAGGGCGACCCTGGGCAGCGTTGGTCGCAAACTTCTGGGAGAGGACCCAGGCTTCGCGCAGGGCTGTAAGTGCCGAGGTGGGAGCGCTTTTATTTCCGAGAAGGCTTTTTTCTCACGAGTGTGACGGCTGACGGAGTGCCAGGTATTCCCGCGCAGGTCTGTCACCCCCGTGACCCTGTGCCTGGGTGGTCAGCTCGGGTTCGGGCTGCTCTTTTGACAGGCTAATAACCCTGATTATTTCTTTCTTGTTGCATCACTCACCGAGTAACCGACGGCTATTTTGATATTTGTTTTGGATGCAAAAAGCCGAGGTCTCGGCAACTTCGGGGCCCTGGTAGCTGGAGAAGGAAGTGTGCCTTGATAAAGTGCTCGCTGTGTTGCTTTCTCTGATCTTTGAGGAACTATCAGTAAGGTCGTGTGAACCTGTTCTGTCGCGCAAGGTTGTTGGTAGTACCTCGGCATGATTTTGAGTTGCTCCGTGTGGACAAATACGTAGGTGCCAGCAGATGGCTGCTGCCTGCCAGGAGGTTGTGCTTATGGCCAGCCTGTCGGTGTAGGAGTTTGCCAGGTTGGGGCATATGGTTTCTTACAACTGAGAAATACTTATGATAGTCTTTGGACGTTTTTAATTCAGTCTGATTTTCTCTTCTTCCCTGGGGTGTATGATTGCTTATCTGATTAGCATTAAAACAACTCATACGATGGTGGTGAGAAGAAAAAATGCATGGAAATGATTGTGTTATTTTACATGCCACCTTACTACTTCTGATTGAACTAAAAGAGACTTCAGAATCTGCCAATGTCCTCTCTCTCTGCCTAGGTATTTTCTATTGATCAATGTGAAACTGATGCTGTGCAGGAATTTATAGTTGCACTTTTCTTCTGTACAACAGAGTTTTATTCTTCCTTAGTGCAGTAAGAAGGATTCGTGGCCTCGTCTTGTTAGTGGGGAAGCATGATGTTTTTATTTTGTTTTCTTTTTCAGAGAAAAGAGGGAGTGATAATAAACTGTCCATTCAAACAGATCTGTCACACACCAATAAAGGTAGTAGTGTTAGGTCATGCAGTACAGACCTATGTTTCTGGCCTGTGCTGGCTTTATATAATAATTTCTAGACGTAAAACTTTTAGAAAAAATGTTGGCTGGAAAGGTTTGTAATACCTGAAGGAGTGACATCAAATTAGGGTTTTCACATTATTTATGCTGCCTTACTTCTGCTGGTTGTGTATGAGAGTCCACCTGATCTGCAACTAATCTAAGAATTAAAACCTAATGCTCTAATTTGTTTCTTCCTCTCTGGCTCTGCTTTAATGAACATGGCAAGTCAAAGGGAGAAGGGAAAGACAGAAAAACTTACAGTCTATTTTGTAAAGTGTAAACAGTTGCAAAGGGCAAGATTGTGTCCGTGAGATATTGATATGAAGGTAGCAGTTGTGAAGCACATGGAACATCCAGATGCCTTTTTCTCTTGGCTGTCTCAATCAAGACAAATGTTTGCAATTGACTTCTGCTAACTATTTTAGTCTATTTATTGACTCATGCTGATTGACAATACATGCTTTGAAACAGAAGCGAGTCGTAGTAGAATGATGAAAAATGTGTGGCCAAAGCTCATGGAAGAAACTTAACTTTATGTACTTTTTTTTCCTTTAAGCTTTACTGTGTCTAAACTATATGGTGGTGGGAAAAAATCAGTTGTTCTCTGTAAGGATTATTTTGGCTTTGGGGTTTTTTGTTTTAATTTTTGTTTTTTTTCCCCTAAATTGGACACAAACCTTCAGAGAATCTTAAACCAAGAGAACCAAAATTGGAAAAACTGCTGCTAATGTGGTTTTATTTGACCATTGCATTAACATTTTAGAAATTATTGTAGATATATTTTCTCATCAAAAGATTATAGTAATGCTGTTAAGCTTAAGTCTTCAGATTTACAGACTGTCAGTACCATCTGAAGAATCAGTTTCTGTGTTAAATTCTTCATTGAAGAGTTATCAAGATTACTTTGATAGACATAATTTTAAGACTTTTTTGTAAAAAAGAACTTAAAAATGCTGCTGTTCCTCCTTTGCACATCCTTATTTATTAGTATACAAGTGTTGATTTTTCGTGTTTGCAGAAGGTTTCACTGCAAAGGATTTTCAAATTTTAATTAGTTTTATGGAAATCTTCTCTGGTTCTTTAATGTTTGAGTTTCACACTTGACTTTTTAAAAATGCAGATCTCCACATCCTGATCTAATGTTATTGTGACTAGTAGTTATCTAATCTTATCATGACTAGTAGTTTCCCTCAAACATGAGACACATTTCTCTCTCTTTATTCTCTGTGGCATATTTAGTGTAGTTGGTATGTTTGTGGTGTCAGTTACGTGCTGCTGAGAACGAGGCTTTTTTGACCTCTTGTTCCAGTCATCATTTCTGGTAACAGTTTTATAACTATACTTTGGTTTACAGGCACTTAAACTCTAAGACCCTTCTACTCAGACATGCTGACTTAGCATTGTTACCTTACCTTGTGGTCTCTTCTCAGCCAAATGGGGTAGGTCAGTCTTACACTAAATAACTGCAGCCCCATTATCATATACTGTATCCCCATCAGAATAAGCCCCCAGGAAAGAGGGCATCCAGTAAGGCCGTTGGCAAAATGGTCCTTTTTGTGTCCTGCTTTTGGGTGTGTTTCAGGCAATGTAGTACAAAATAGCAGATGCCTATACTTTAGGTATGCACTGATAGCGGTGAGTAAAGACAAGCAACCTTGGTCTGCTTCTAAAAGAAGGTACAAAGGCCTGCATTGGTCAAAAGTTGGGGCATGAGTGACCAGGAAATTCTGAACTTTTTTTCAGTCCTTTTTGTAATACTAGCTATGCTACTTCTGTACCTTTAAGAACTCAGGCAAGCAGCTTCCAAGAAGCAGTGCCTTTTCCTGATCTGATTAATTTATTTGAAAAGCAGAGCTACGACTTCACTATGTCCTGGATAGCAGGTCAGTTAGACCTGGATCAAGTTGGTGAGGCCACACCTTGAGTACTGTGTCCGGTTCTGGGACTCTCACTACAGGAAAGACATTGAGGTGCTGGAGCATGTCCAGAGAAGGGCAACAGAGCTAGTGAAGGGTTTAGAGAGAAAATCGTATGAGGAGTGGCTGAGGGAGCTGGGATTATTTAGCCTGGAGAAAAGGAGACCCAGTAGAGACCTTATTGCTCTCTATAAGTACCTGAAAGGAGGTTGTAGCCAGATGGGTGTTGGTCTCTTCTCCCAGCTAGTGACTAGGACATAGCCTCAAGCTGGACATGAGGAAGAATTTCTTAACTGAAAGAGTGGTTAAATGTTGGAATGGACTGCCCAGGGAAGTAAGTGATGGAGTCACCATCTCCAGGAACGTTAAAGAAACAGCTAGATGTGGCACTAAGTGCTACAGTTCCAGTGACATGGTGGTGCTCAGTCAAAGGTTGGACTTGATAATCTTGGAAGTCTTTCTTAATGATTCTGTGATTCTAATGAATTGAAAGAACAGTTTGGAAGGTGCTTGTGAATGTGCATAACAATAAGTGGTTCTGGCATAATTACTCCAGAGTAATTTATGTATACACACAGAGTAGATTTTAAAGTGTCAACTGTGGAGATGCTGTGATGGTAGCAAAGATTCACCAGCTAAAGTTATTGTTGTAAAGACAGAGGAGCTTTTTGGGAACACATCTTGCCTTACTTACTGTCTTAGACATCGATCATAAGACTTCCTATTATTATAGGTGGGTATCTTTGAGTCATTGACTCACTGATAGCACGATGAGAATGCTTTCCATGTTAAACCATGTGGCCAAAAAGTTCTTGTCAAAGTGATCTTGAAGGGCATGTCCAGGTGAGGCAATTCCGTGTGGAATGGAAACAGAGCAGGTAAGATAAGAGCTGATGACAATTGTGATAGAGGCTCAAGGCATGTGAAGACACGATGTAAGAATGTGTCACCTCTGATGTCTACTGGAATTGCTTTTAATTAACAGAGGAAACTTTGGCAACATGACACAAGTATAGCTATCTGTGTGCAGGAGGCCCAAGATGTATTTGGGGCTTTGACTCGTTTTACCTCTGAACTAAATATAGCACCTTTTCCTAGCAGTTGGAAAATTTGCCCTGAAATTTATTCTGTTTCAAACTGTTCTGGCTTGCTATGGGTAGCGAGTTACTGGGAAATCAATTACTTATTTTTCTTTTTTTTTCTTTCCCCACTAAAAAAAAAAAGGCAAATTGTGATGTAATACTGAATTGCCTACACTACAGTAATGTTAGACCATGACAGTTAATTCTGATCTAATCATAATTAGCATGGTAGCAGACATGTTATCTGCATTTGTGTGGGGGCATATATAGCTTGATTAGTGCTAAAAGTATTAGGCAAATTCCTATTATGTAGTTTTTGCCATTTAGCTGTAGAGGCATAGTCAAATGTTGTCTTTTCCACTTGTACCTCTACCGTAGTCTCCAAACAGTATGACAGACACAGTTTTGTTTATTCAAACATTTGCATGCCTTAGAAGAACTTGTTTAAAAAAAAATGGCAGAAAAGCTGTGTGGTACTGAAAACATGTGCTAGGTTCTTTGCATAAATAGCTGTTACTGAAGGGCAATTGTGCCCATTATCCTTCTAATTCTAGATAATTTTGACAAGTTGCCTGTATTGTGTATTGGTGGAGGGTAGGATTTATTTCTGTGAAAATGTTTATATAAGAAGACTTAAAGTAGTTGACTGTTCTAGCAATATTTTAGTTTGCCTGGGGAACTGATCAAGTGATGCCAGTGAAAGAGCTCACAATTAGAAAGATTTCCTAATGAATGTGAAAAAAAAAATGTTTAAAGTATTTGCAAGACCTATGTGCCAGTAAACTTCTGAATTGTAACTTAATTGTAACTGTTGCCTGTTTTTATTGTACTATGCAGCCAGTCGAAGAGTTGGACTGCTGAAAAATCAATCCTATTTGCATTCACAGAATCTTTTGTAAAACCTCAGATACCTCTGATCAGGAGGGAAGAGAATTTTATATTTTTGAGTTAGTTTTATTAACAATTAGCAGTTAGTACAGTTGTAAGAAATAAACTGTTTTCAGATGTTTGGGTTTTTTGACATACAAGGCAAAGAGCTATGAATGACAAGTTGCAGTTTTGCAGCCAGGTCCAAGGACTAGTGTGGATTTTTACTGAGTTAACTCATTTCCTTGTGGCAGGATCCTGCCCTAATGCAACAAACCTGAAAGGGAGAGATAATTTGGCTTGCTGCCTCATCACTGTACTGTCATTACATTAAGAGTAGTGTTTTTGTAAGCATGTATAGCTTAAACACATAAGGGAAGAAGGGAGCCCGAGTCGGGAGGTGTGCCTTTTATAATTACTAGTTGAAGGTGAGACATCTGTGGCTTGTTATGCTGGGCCCGTGGGCTTTATTAAACAGAACTGTGCTGTTTGCTCCTTGCACATTTGTGATGCTTTTACACTTTGCTTGTGCCTTAAATATGTTTTAGTTATGTGTTGTAGATTCAGTATTCCCTGTAAGAAAACCTATGGAAGACAAAAGTTTATCTCGTCTTTTGGGGAACTCCCTTGATTTCCAGTGCTCAACTTTGCAAGAACTGCGTGCTCCCAGTCACAGTGAGATACAGGTTTGTTTTGGAAGTGAGGGACCTGTTCTCTCTGTGAGTGATTTAGAATTTTGCTGGGTTCTCTCTCTTGTGTGCCTGACCAAGGTACAGTGACAATAGGTGCTGAACAGCCAAAAATTTTACTGCAAACCATTAACATCCTCAGAAAACTGCATGTTGCTTCTTTTTTTTCTCAAACCACAAAAACGCCCTTGGAATGCCTTTAGTGTGGATTGGGAATATCAGTCCTATTGGGACTCCGAGTTTTAAGGAAGTAGTGGATTTAGCTACTTTGTTACACTGAAGTGGTCTTCTTTGTTTTTTTTTTTTTTGTTTTGTTTTGGTTTGATTTGTTTGTTTGGTTTTTTGTGGGGTTTTTTTGTTTGTTGGTTTGGTTTGGGGTTTTTTTGCATTTAATTGGCCATGTTGCCATTCAGTATAGGGAAGCATAAAACACATAGTCAGCAATAGGTGTAGCAGGATAATTTCCTTTCAGAATTGCTGACTCACATTAGGATTAATTATGCTTGCCTGCTTGGAGTGGTTTCAGGTAAACAATTAGAAAGTTCTTTATCAGCTTCTTGAAACATATTCATAGGATGAGGAGCATGTGAAGTGGAAGTTTGAATGGAGGAAAATGCATGGAGGGCAGATGCTGATTTGCCCCCACATGGTTTCTGTTCTTAATGTTTTGGTCCCAGCAGTGTGAACGACACTGGGAGACATTATTGTGAACTGGCTGCCAGATAACACAGAGGTTTTTATGTCTGTCAGTGGTTGCATCTGCTTTCAGCATATTTCACTGGCATGATTTTTACAGTGATGATGTTTGCCAGCAGCAGCACAGTGCTTACGGGTTCCTGACTCGCTAGTGTTGATATAGCAGAACACACAGTAGTATTGAAATGTTTTTGCAAAATTTCCTTAGGCTAAATAGAGCTAGGTTTGTTTTGCTTGGATGCCAGTGGAATCCTTGGACTTGGAGAACTTTTTTTTTCTTCTCACAAGAACCTTTATTGTTGGGAAAAAAATAAAATTAAATATTCAGAGAGCAGCAACTAAGGCAGTTGAGCAAAGACTGCATTTATAATGCATGCTATTTGCAAGCTACATCTTTTGCTAGTAGTGTTTTTAGCAACTTACATGTTAGCGAAATGAGTAAATCAGAAACATTAACCCAACATTAAGGACCTATGGCAAGGGTCCTTATGGAAGGAAGTGATAATACTTTGTATTAGATCACCTTCAGTTGCTGAGGGAGTAGACAAAGTTCTGAGCACACAGACCTTGGTTCTGCTGGCATTCAAATCAGCTCAGTTAAATCAACTGGATTATTTGACTTCTGGTGCCTATAGAAGCTATCTGAACATTTCTCCGGGTATTAATGTTTCTTTTAGTCTTTGCTTATAAGAAAAAAATGTTAGCAAAATCTGTGGCTTGTATTTGCATGGAATTTTCCCATTAGCCTTCTGTGAAATTCAACAGCATTTGGATTATGTTGTGTGCTGCTACATCTTAAAAAGTTAAATGAGTTAAAGATGGACAACGTTACCTGATTCTTCCTCTTGACAATTTAAAATTCTAACATGATAGCAATGCCTCCCATTTCACAGATGTTGTATTAGTTTAGGAAGTGATAAAGTTTGCATAGCTTATATTCAGTACTTGCTGTTCATTGCATCATTACCATAGCAGGTACAAGTGCCATGATTCAGTAGGTGAAAAGTTACTGTTTAAATTTTAAAGTACCAGCGAGTGTGGAGGCTAAAATTTCGTTGTATTGGCAGCAAGGCATATTCTGTTACTAGTGCAGATTTGTACTATACATTTGTACAGAGTTTTGGCAAACAATTAAAGTAACAACAGTTTAGATTTTAAAGAGGCATCAATTCATCAGCAGCATTTCAAGAGTACTTGGCATTGGGCTCAGTGTCAGGAGATGATGTGATCTAAGCAGTTACAATTTTAAAGTACGTTCAAAAATTATGAGATAAAAGTATTATTTATTCAAAAACAGGAATATTGGAATCTGTGGCATAACAGAACTGAGGAAAAAGTTAATGGCAGAATAAATAAAATTTTCCATTCTAAACAATTCTACCAGAAGTCTGTGCAAAGGAGAGGTGAAGAGTATTGATACTGTCTTGGTAGCAGTGGCTGAAGGCTGGCAAATCTGAGAAATATTCTGGCTGAGGGTGTTTGGGACATCTAGCAGATACTATCCATATATATATAATAATATATCAGATAGGAATGTTGATTAGAGGGTATGACAGGGTTGAAGTTACTAGTAAGTTCTTAGAGGACCGAGGTAAAGCTTTCCTGGTGCTAAATATTAATAAAGCAACCAGAAGATCAGCACTTCTGAGCTTTGTTATAACCAGAAGATAATTAACTTGTGTGAGTGAGCAAATGAGAGTCTGGAAGGAGGACTTGTGCTAAAGTAAAAGACTTGGATTTTTAAAAAGGCAGACTTCAGGTAAGTCTGATTAACACAAGTCTTGTCAACTAGTTCTGTGTTTTAAGAGAGAAAAAAAATACTAGAGGGAATATTGTTCCTTCAGAAAATTATACTAGTGACAGAAATGGAAACTGTTCTTCCACAGAGGAAAATATGAAAAGTGCTGAGAGGCTGGCTTGGCTGCTAGTGAGCTCTTCAACATCAAACACAACAAGGAGGGAAAGGAAATCCCAGATGGATTGCCAAGGACAAATGTGAAAATAAAACACAAGCACATGTAATTCAAATGCTACATTTAGAACAGCAAACTCAAAAATTAATAGTGAGAAATCATTATAGAAATATTAAGTTAGTAAAAAGAAAGCCAGGGGAAGTTTGCTCCTGTTCAACAAGTACAGCTGTGAACAGATAATTCAAAGCAAACTGAGGTCTTTTGTTTGTTTGTTTTGTCTGTTTGCCTGACCTTTAATAAGAGATACTTGGAGGTGAACATGGTGTCCAAGGCAAGTGCTAAAACCCTAAGCTGGTGTGAGGAAAGAGTGAGTTTTAGAGCATTTAGATAAGTTTAAGTTTGAAGTGTTTAAAACCACTGTTGAAAGGGTAAGAGCTGGCTGGTGTAATCCCTGAGCTGCTGCAGTTACTTAACTCCTGGAGGATCCATGTAATGCTGTGGCACTGGGAAGAGTGACTGTAGTGTCTGTGGGTACAGGCATCGGGGGCAAGGGGGAAGTGGGAGTGAGCAGTTGTAGACTCAGTTGTTTATCTTTGATTATTTGTTTGAGAATTTTTCATGGAAATTAAACTCTCCTAAAGCAGTAGAAGATGATGAAGAAATAAACAGTAGCCCACATGATTTTATTTTTGAGATTAAACCATGTTAGACTAATGCAATTTCTGTCTCCAAAATGCTTGCAGAAGAGGAGCACTTGGTCTCTGATAACTTGACTCTGTGATAGAAACTGTCAAAACTTCTGTCTTGTTAAAGAGTGTCTGGAGGAATTGACTGTAGCTAAGTACTAAACTGCTTGAGAAACATTGTTTTCTGTAGCAGTGGACTCATGAGATAGTGTTCTGGTTTAGGGGCAGGGGTTTTTAATATATATAGAAGGATTTATGTATTTTAATGGATGACAAGAATGACAAGAGTCAACATTACTATATAATTGTAAAATTAGAGAATATCATACTAAGAAATCATCACAGAATGATTGAATTCTGCTCTTAGAAATTTTTTTTCTTTTTAAATAGGGCTGGTTCTTGGTTGGAGCTGAGGTTTGCATGGCAAAAGTGTGAGCCCCACAGCACAAACATAGCAAGGCTTCTTTAAAGTAATTTCTGCCTCCTGGCTTATGGGAGCAATTGGAGAAGTCCAGAAGGACCAAATGCTTCTGCCTGAGGCTTGGTTCAGTAAACCTTAGGGACCTTCCTAGTTCTTAGTGTGGCATCCTGTGACTTCATCATGTATGTGAGAATAGGAGTAATCTCTTAAATTAAATGAAGTAATCTTTCCAGCCAGTGTTGATGTAGTGTCCAGTTTTGAAGATGGAATTAATTAAAAAATAAAAAGGAAAAAGGGAAAAAGAAGGTAATACGGAGCCATTGAAGGGAGTCTAGAGGAGAGCAGCAGTGGGAATACCTGGATATCTGACGGAGTGACTGAAGGAGCTGGGAGCTCTTACTTTAGCTTCACAAAAGAGAGAGAGGTAGGGGAGACAGGAGAAAGTGAGGGTTAGTCTAAGTGTATGAGATACACGTGGTTTTTTGCAATGATCTGTTTTCTTTCCGTGGTTGTTAAGACTGGGAATTTGGAATTTGTTGCATTGGAATACATTATCTGGAAAAGTTGTGTATGATTTTAAGAACAGGTGATGAAAGCAGCTGTGAGTTGTGACAGAGATGTGATGGGTATTACCATGGCACATGAGGAAGGACTAGATGACTTTGAGGTGATTTTTCTATCCTTTGACTGTAAAGAGGAGATGTTTATTGTGGTGCAGCACGATGTGTAAAATCCAGGGAGAGTGCGGTACTGAGAATTGATTTTCTCACTATTTCTGCTCTTATTTCTCATTGACAAGGAAGATCCAGAAGATTTCAAAACATTATGCTTCTCTCTTTATTTTTTCCCCTTTTCACCTGCATGGTGTAGATGAGCAAGACTTGTGACTTCACATTGCTGTGCCTGTTGAAAAGCAGCTAGAACTCCCTATTAGAAGATAATAGCATGAAATAAATGACTGTGGGCATGTTTATACCCACACTGGCTCTGCAAGACCAAACCCTAGAACAGGGAGTGCTAGGAAATGTGGTGTGAATTTGCCTAGGGTAGCTTCAAAACCAGTTTTGTCATATTTGTGTGGTGTTGCATCCAAGTCACTGTGGTTTTACTGCTTCCAGACCTGTGCTAGTCTGCTCTCTGCCATGCAGACTTAATCAGCTCGTGTTAGTGAAAATTTAGAAAACTCTTTCATGTAATCCACTGTGTGTTGTAAACAACCCTCTGTTGTGCTGCCCTTGTAGCCTGTGTTTATTTGAGTACACTAATTCTTTTCCTTTAATTAATTGTCCAGTAACAGCCCAAAACAGAGGTGGCACTTCACTGTGTGAGATTCTTGTCCAAATGATAGGGATAACAAACATTAAACAAAGGTTTTCATTTCAGTTGCATGCTATTTGGCAAAGCCGTGAATAGCAGAAGAAAAACCAAGATTTGAGGAAGTCCTGCAGTCAACTGTTTTTTTTTTAAATCAAAAGCAAATAGGCACATCTTTATGTAAAATTAACATAATTACTTTTGGATTGTAATTTCCCAGGATGTATCATTTCTATGACATGTTCTTTCTCTTAATTCTTGTGTGTGTGAAACAAGGAGATACTTCCCTTATAATATTTTAGAGTCCATCTGCTGTTTTTGAATAGCATATATTGCTACTGGGAGTGTTTGTGTTGATTCATATATCTGTGCACTATGGTTTCTGGGATTATTTTCTTGGGCTTTCCCATGAAGAGAAAGAAAAGGAAAGCAATTTGAATTTCCCAAACCACAAAGCATCTTTCATAATATCTAGCCCAGGCAGTGGTGTGGGTTAAGATACATGGGATGCAATACAGTCTCAAAGGACAACTTTCATCTCAAATAAAATGGAGTATAATCCTGAGCTCAAAATTAATTGTGCTTAAAAAAAAAAAAAAAAAAGAGAGAGAGAATGAACTTAGGAACCCTTGGAAAGGCTTTTGCCATTCTGAGACTGTCGTGGTAACCTGCCTGTTAAAAGAAAGTTTGACATTCTGCTCTGCTGTGGACTAAAGAAACATTGAAAACAGCTGTCTGTTGGGATTTGATGATTTTATATGGTCTTAATTCGTGAGTGGAGTACTTTTATGTTCTAAAGCTTTTTAATATACATGCCTTCTTACACCCATTTTAGGACAGAATTTCAGGCTATCCGAGCAATGTAAGCTGATATATATTTTTTTCTGATATTCCTATAATTATGAATCATATGATTCATATGAATTTTATGAGACATAAAATACCCTATAAAAATTCATATCAATAACATTAATTAGAAAAATTATATAAAATATAACATTTTTATATCTGGTTCAAAGTTTTTGAGCAGTTCTTTTAGCATTTCATATTTTCCTCATCTGTTCCAGTTTTCAGGAATGAGAAGACAGAACCTTTATGTGTTTTCTCTTTCCCCCTGTTCCCCCCTCCCTGTCCAGTAAACTGAATGCAGATGTATATTATTTTTTACTTGGTGCATGATATTGCCTGCTTTCTTCTTAAAAACTGTGTATTTGATGCAAAAGCATAATATTTGCTCCTCCAAAAATATGTTACATAAGACAAGTCTGTGCTTGGCAGTAATGGTTTATCAGTGCCAAGAAAGAGATCCCAGTGTCAGTGTTCTCTGGAGATAAGGATGGATTATTTTCTACCTGGCAGTACTGACTGGTAATACTGTGTGATTAATATGACTCTCCTGGGCCACAAGTACAGGAATCTCTCTGTTTAATTATAGCTATGCTGCTTTAATTTAATTACAGAGGTTTTTTAATTAAAAAAAACCCAACCCTGATTCAAAATTGGAATTTCTTAAATTCTTGTTATTTCATATACTAGACTGAATCATGTTCTACCATCTAACTTAAGGTGTTTGTGTTTAATTTAGCTTTGTGTGGTTTTTTCGTTGGTTTTTTTTTTTTCCCCCAAATTATTTGGAAAGCTAAAGGCACTTAGGTTCTGGAAATTTACCATAGCTTGGTGCTAATCTTTCAGATCCAGATATTTACATATGTGTGATCAGAGAATCGTCCCATGTTCTGAATGCCTTCTCTTTAAAAACCTGCACATTAACTGCCTATCATAGAGAAATCTTTTGTAAACTACGAAAGAACTTTTGTGGAGTACAAAAGAACAGACCTTTGTGATTTTCTTTACTATCTCAGAAGTGGTAACAAAGGTTCAGTCTTGCAGTACTTGGAAGCCAAATCACTGAATATGTTAGGGTAGTATAACACCACTCTTCAATATGTGTAATATTTTATTAAGCATATCATGAAAAACATGCACAAGCCATATCAGAAATGTGGTTGTCCCTCATGTGACTGTTCTTCCTTGGCTCTGGTTTCAGTCTTTAGTATCAATTTTCAGTTTCAGGCTTGTGGTTCTTTAGTACTCAGATTGAAGCACGCTGGAATCTTTAAAACAAATGTGCTGAGGCTCATTTCCTGTCACCAGCCCCCTTTAATTCTGATCACTTGAGGCACCTCCTGGAATGCTTATTGCTCCTTTCCACATTGCTGGGAACAGTGATTTCTAGAGAGGCTGGGGATTGCCTTCTGTGCTAGACTTTGACTCTGAGAAGGGTCTATTTCTCCTTTTTTTACCCCTCTCTTCATCTATCCTGTTCCCTGTGATGGACTGTTTCTTATGTGGTGTAGTGGTTTGACCATGGCTGGATGCCAAGGACCCACTAAAGCCACTTTCCCTGCCCCCTGCAAACCGGCAGGGGAGAGAAAAATATAACAGAGGGTTTTACAGTTTCAGATAAGGACCATAAGAAATCCATTGCTGATCACCATAGCAGGCAAAACAGACTCCAAGTGGGAATGTTAACAATTTATTACTAGCAAGTCAGAGCTTAAGAATGAGAAGTACAATAAATCTTAAAGACACCTTTCCCCCCACCCCCTTCCTTCCAAGTTCTACCTGCCCCCCAGCAGCCCAGGGAGACGGGAGTAGGGGGTTATGGTCAGTTGTTGTTTCTGCCCCTGCTCAGAGAGAGGAGTCCTTCCCCTGCATCCCATGGGGTCCCTCCCACGGGAGACAGTCCTTAGTGAACTTCTCCAGCCTGAGTCCATCCCATGGACAATGGTTCTTCAGACACTGCTGCCACGTGGGTCACTTTTCCACAGGGTCAGTCCTTCAGGTATACACTGCTCCAGTGTGGGTCCCCCCCCAGGCCACAAGTCCTACCAGGAAGAATCCTGCTCCAGCATGAGCTTCTCTTCCCACGGGCTGCAGGCCTCTACCAGGACCCTGCTCCAACATGGGCCTCCCATGGGGTCACAGCCATCTTCCAGCATCCACCTGCTCTGGCATGGGCTCCTCCATGGGCTGCAGGTGGATCTCTGCATTCCTGTGGTCATCCCTGGGCTGCAGGGGCACAGCTGCTCCGCCATGGCCTTCACCATGGGCTGCAGGGGCTCAGCTCTGGTGGCTGGAACATCTCCTGCCCCTCCTTCTGCACTGACCTTGGTGTCTGCATTGTTAGTCACATGTTCTCATTCTGCTCTTCTCTGGATCCCACCTTCATCTACCCTTCACTTTTTTTTTCTTTCTTCTTAAATCTGTTATCATAGAGGTGTTACTGTCACTTCTGACTGGCCTGGAATTGGCTGGCATTGGCTCTGCTGGACATGGGGGAAGCTTCCAGCAGCTTCTGGAAGAAGCCTCCCCCATAGCTCCCCCCTGCTACCAAAAACCTGGCCACAGAAACCCAATACATGTAGCTAAAAAGAAAAAAAAAGCCAGGTTAATCAACCTGTAAACCTCAGTCATGAGGTCATCGTTTAGACTATACTGATTTCATTCAGTGTGTATGACAGTAGATTTTAAGCTATGCTGAAAATTATAGAAGACAAATCCAAGGGAGAAAATTATGATTTAAGCTAATGGATAGCTTGGCCAAGAACACAATTATAGGCTCCACTTAAAAATTTACACAGATAAGTGATACAGCAAAACAAAAATAAAAAGACTTAGATTTGAAGTCTTTAAAATTTAGTTTAAATTTTTTAATGTAAGATTTAAATCAAACTAATTCCAAATCAAACTTGGAATCTTATTTTCATCACCAGATGCAATGGATGTACGAAGCAGACAGGAGAGGAGTTAGTATTGATTACAAGTTATGGAGTAATCTCCTTCCCTTAGAGTCCCCACTCAGAATTTATTGACTAATAAGAAAATATGTTAAAAATATAATGGTTTAGTGAGCCTGCATTTTGTGAAGAGTGTTTTACTGCTTCAGTGAAGCTGCACCCACCTCAGGATGTGGTAACAAAGGCCATACGGAATGTCAGCAGATAAAAGCCTGAAGAGACGTTTTCACAAGTCTCTTAAGGATTTTTCTCTCTAGAGAACTGTGCAATGTAATACCTTTCTGAACCAGGGTCGAAGTAGGAAAAGACCAACAAACTTTTTTCCTCATGTAGATTAAAAAAAAAATTCCCCACATACTGTTTAAAGGGTACTTTAACAAAAAAGTCCCAACTGGACTCATCTGGTTCCATGTTAGTGTTAGCTATTTATTTTCTTTTTGGTTATTTAAAGTCACAGGCTAGAGTAGGACTGCATTAAAGGCACAGACAGGAAATGTTTGAGATTTCCCTTGGAAATTGGCTTGTTTTCAGGACTAGCTCTTTATTTTAATAGAGCAGGGAAATTATATTAAAAGACATTATGTTATGAGAATTCTAGTTATCTCTGTAGAGAAATCTGATGTAATTATGTATAAAATTCAGGAACATAAAATGACAAGGGATCTCTTGGATCATCTATGCCAGCCTGCACTGAAACCATGTTATATATTTGTGACTTATAAACTAATAGTCTTTTCCCATAAGATCTTAATTTTTGGATGTTTTGTTCATGCTACTTTGATGGGAAAGCTGTTTAAGAACTTGGTTTAAACTATCAGTTCTTGGGCAATAATTATGGTTATGTAAAAAAAATATTTTCTTCCTTGATGTATGTACTTTTTTAACTTTTGCATGATTCTTTTCAGCATACTGAAAATTTCCAGAATTTTACCTCCTTCCTTATAAGACAGAAAAACTGACAGTCTCCCTGTTTTGAATTAATTCTTGTAGTCTGGAGGAATTTCTGTCAGACAGGTTAGCAGGATGTCTGTAAAACTACTTTTGAATGCTAAGCACTGTGTAAATGAATAGACACCCTTTTCATACTTGTATTTTTCTGTGTGTGTGCAGCCTTGTTACATGTCAAATATAAATTTAATACGAATTACTTCAACATTGACAGAAAGGTGTGGATTTCTCCTCCTTTGCATCTGTTTAGCTTGTTTAACAAGATGTTGTTGTGATGTATTTCTTGTCTTTAAAGTGGGATTTGTAATCACCTTTTTGGCAGTGTATCCAGCTTTAGTATTCAGTGTAATACCAATTTTTTTTTCTGCTTTTGTGTTTTTTTTTTTTTTTCCTTCCAGTGGTTACTTTTTAGCCAGAACAGTTTCTTAATTGTCCCAAACATATTCAGTGTGTGATGCATGAGTGTTTTTGAGGTGCAGCATGGATGCGAAGGTTTTTGAATTCCAGGGATGAACAGAAAGCATCATGGAAGGGAAGTCTGGATTGCTTCTGCTGTGGTGTGGGCTCATAGCTGATGGTGTCCTTGGTGTTTTCAAGGGCTTATCACTAACTTATTGGTAAAAGGCCTGAAAGCTCTGACCTTGTCTCTGTGGACCTGTCTTGTGCTGTGAAATACACTCTGTAACTGCTTCTCTTGCGTATTTGAGATTTTATCATCTTGTTCATCCTGCACCCCCTATCTTCACCCCCACGAGTTGTTAAACTGCCAAATTTCATTCAAGCATTGGGCAGTTACTTTCTATAATTTTTACTTTTCTACCTTCTCTGTCTTTCCTTGTCTGTAGTGGAAAGCTGAATGCTGCTGAAAGGTGTCAGCTGAAGAAACTTTAGATCTTGATTGCTCACCAAATGGAAGAGCTGCTGGAGCAACTTTTTCCTTGCTGACCTGTTGACATGCTTTAATTGCAGGTAAGATAAGTGTGTACGTGTGTGTACCAGGTAGTTCAGAACAGAAGTCTGTTTGCTAAACCATGAGCTTTCTATTTGGAATGCTAGGGTGTCAGATCAGTTTTTGTGTTATTGACACCTGTCCTCTGAAAAGTGGGCTTGGGACTTCAGTGTTGTTTAAAATGTCAGATAATCTCTAGTAGCACTGAGCTGCTTTTAGGCAATGTGGGCTCTGGAGCATCCTGTCGATGTTTGGTGTTCCTGTTGCTGTTCACACCTATACACTGTGACAACTGTGGCAACCACAGTAACTGCTTACATGTGAGATGAATATACAGCAATTATCAAATGCACTTTAGCTGTCTCCTGGTGCTCTGTAACTTCTGGAGAATAATATTAAGTGACTTATATACCCTGCGAGTCAGTGATAGATTACCAGTGGCACACTGATGACAACCCGACAACCTGCATACCAGGATTTTCTTGAGTTGGCAAGATTCCTCTCTCTCTCTTTTTTTTATTTTTTTTTTTTTTTAAGAGTATTTCCATGTCGTTTGAACTATGGGATGTGAGATAATTGAAATGCCTGTCAGATGAAGAATGTACTTCTGCTTTTTAATTCTGACTCTAACAGTTACAATGTAAGATATGAAAAGACTTGAAGGAGGAAACACTTGTCTTCTCTATCTGAGCTTAAAAATTAAGCACAGAAACTTTAGAAAACCTTTTTCAACAAAAACTGAAAAACTGAAAAGGGATAGTGGTTCCTAGACTTTGGTTTGTCATTGGATCGTTTTACTTCATGTTACTCTGCAGTGAAACTAGTCAGCTGACAGATGAAAACTCGGGTGAGTCTTTTCCCCGACCTGATCTACAAGCACGAGTATCAGTTGGTTCTTGATGCAACATTGTGCGTGTGCTTTGTTGTTGTTCGCTAAGCTGTTTTACAAGGTGAAAAGGGCTGGACACATATGAGTCACCTCTCCAAGAGATGCTTATTCTTCGTTTGCAAAAGAGGCTGATGAAAGAGTGTGCAGTGGGGTGTGGTCTTCATAGCCTGAGTGTTTCACAGAAGAGTTTGCATCATTTGGGGAGGAGATGTGGGCGTTAATTGCAAGATTATCAGAAAGAAGTTGTGTGCAGAAGAGAAGCCCAAGCAAGCTAGAGAGGGAGCCTGATGTGTGGGTGTGAAATGAGACTGGGATTTGTACAGACAAGCTTGAAATCATAGAAAATCTGACAGTGTGTTTGGTTTCCAGAATTGTTTTTGTTGTATCAGGTAAAGCATTCGTACCAGTCAAACAACACCACAAAGGGGAACAGATGCAAAATCATACTTAACAATAACCACTAGTCCCTGAGTTTTTATATATCCAAGTTTTCTTTGAAATGGATTATAAAAATGCAACTAGCTTGTAGCTATTAACTAAATAGTAACTATCTTGTAAACTCTTGTGCCTTGTTTGTTACTTTTAAAATGCCAAACATTTTATGAAAATGAACACGATCTTTCCACAGTCTTTCATGTATCATGTATCTGGTCTTATCCCTGAAGTGATACATAGTCACTCTTCCACTTCTTTTTTGATGCAGTTTGTTGCAATTCTTCATGCTGATGGGAGACTGTTTTGTCAAGTTGGAAGCAAGGATATTATTCTTCTCATCCCGACCTGTGCTGCTCTGTAACGATGGGAGAGGGATCTGATTTCTTTTTAACAGGTTGTACAAGTTCCTGAAGTATCATGTCCAAGTATCTTTAGGAAACCAAAGGGCTGTCGATAGACTTGATACTTGAAAGTTAAGTATTTAGTATGTTATTGTTTCCACTCTCTGAAGGAATTAATTGGCAGTTCTGACGGTGTTTATAAGCCTTTTTTATTAAATGCAAATCATTAAAATGTTTCTGAATGTCAAGCCTTGTCTAAAAGTTTGGTTAGCTGGGTGTTTGTCCAGAAGAACTACATATTCCTGAGACTAATGGCACTATATCCAAAATTTAATGAGTATCAGCTTTTACATCTACTGAGCTACAGCTATTGCGTGGTTCTGTGGCTGTATGGAAATAGCTTTGGTTGCCAAAGTGACTATTTTTCAGTCACTTGCTGTAGGTAAGGGTTCTTCAAATCGTTTGTAGCATTAAAATTGAATATTTTGCACAATAAAGACAAGTCTATTTCTTTCTCCTGGGAGAAAAGAAAGGAACAACAACTGCTAGTTTAAACTAGAGTTCAGTTTCATTCTCTAACTTTATTTATAGCAGTGTACAGCCTTCAGAGAGCTGTTTCTTTCCTTGACTTAAAATCTAGTTATGCTGATGGAAAGGCAATACAATCACTGATGGTAGGAAGTGACTTGAACCCGTACAGTAATGTGAAGTCTTTCTCCAGTTCTCATTGGTTCCCATTCCATGTTAGTTTAACTCATCAGTTACACTAGGATGTTTGAGTTTCCCTTGGTTTAGCTAACAGTAGTAATGAAAAAAAGATTTCTAATTTCTTAACGTAAGAGCTTTAATATCTAGTCTAAGTTCCAACTCTCTAGTTCCAACTGGTATTAAAGCCTTAGTGTTTTTTATCAGAAAATATGAATGCATCTAAAACAAGTATGTTCTCAATTAAACTTTTCTAAGACTTTAATAGATTCAGGTTGGAATTTCAGAATGAAAGAAGACACTGAGTGGATACAATTCCATTAGTTTATATGCAGTATCTTGGGATCACAGTTCCTTTCAGCTATATTCTTCCTGTTTTGTGATGTGGTTTTTTTTGGTTTGTTGGTTTTTGTTTTCTTTTTTTTTTCTGGTGGCAGTTTGTAGGGGTTTGAGTCTGTTCTTTTTTTTTCAAAAAGTAGACAAATTGGGAAGACTCAGACTTTTGGGGAGGAAAGTTATATTTTTCATTCAGCAATACAGTAAAAACTTGGTTACTGTCAGTTATTTGAAGTGAATATTATAGAGGAAGATCCTTTTCTACTTGTGTAGGTAATTTTTAAACTTCTTTGAGCATCACAAAGTGTTAATACTAATAGAAAATAGCTATTACATGATTTATCTTTTACTCTTTCATAGGATTCTTCAGTAGGCCTGTTGCAGGCTACTTCACGTGGCCTTCTTTAGCAATCAGTGATGTTCTATAAATAATTTAAATGGTTCTTATTTCTAATCTTTCATCGCTATATAAGTAGCATACAAATTTGCTCTCACTGTGATGCTGAGGGAGGGGTCTGTGAGGGACACATCTGCCTGGCTGTTCTCAGGAGTATAAAGATGTATATATTGCTTTCATAATGCCTAAGACCGTTGCTCTTTCTCAGCTCAAGATAAACAAGGAATAAACTTGTGTATATACGGCATCATGTGAGCCATTCATTGCAAAGTTTCAGGGTCTGCCATAAAGAATGTTTTGTCCAACTGTCTTGACTTGCTTCTCGTTGCTTGTGTCTTGAGTTTAATTAGGTAAGTGCATATTTTGTCCTGAAGAATTAAGCACAATGCAGGGAAGTTAGCAGTGTGTAATGGTAGGTAGAGGCCACTGGCATGAGGAAATAGAAATGTAGGACTAGTTTTCTGATAATAGTGACAACTGTTTTTCTTACCTCTGGTCTTAGTGAAATAAAAATAGTGGGTAGGTATTGTTCTAAAATTGCTCCTCATTAGTACTGAATCACTGTAAATTGTGCTTGGTAGCAGTCCTATAAAACCTAAGGGAATTTGTAACCTTTCTGAATAAAGGAGATTTGCGAAGTTCGATGTTAAAAATTAAGAGCGATTGTGATAGACTTTAAAAAAAAAAAAACCAAACAAACAAAAACACGGAACGCAGATCAGAAAAAAGTGATTATGTTTTTCATTATAAAACTGAGCATTATCAACATAATGGGTTTTATGTTTATTTTAGAGGAAAAACCCACCATTGTGATAGCACTTAACTTAAAAGGAGAAAGTCATGGTAATACCAAATAAAATTGTAGAACAAGGACTAAGAGGATCAAATTCTCAGCTGACATGTTTTGCTATGCATTGTTCTTTACATCCCAACACTTTTTATGACAAAAAAGCATTTTAGGGTAAAGCTAGTGTGGATTAATTAAATTGTTTTAAATATAAATTATTGTTTCAAAATATAAACTTGGAATAAATGGACGAGAGAGGAGTATGATATACTGTTAATATATAGGCCTGCAAGAACTGATTGATTTGGAAGGCTAAATGTTCATTTGATTGTGGATTTGTTTCTGCAATGCTAAAATCTGTTGGGCTGAACAGAAATACATCGTAGAAACCTCTCTGTAGCTGTTGTCAGACAAGCCTCTTGTTCATCAGACAAGCAGTGGAGATAACGAGGTTCAATGCCTTTGTGTAAGGAGCAGTGAAGATCACTGAGGGTTTTCACGTTGAGCTGTNCGTTGAGCTGTCCTCGACAATAGGAGTTGGTGGGAGAGAAGGGGGCAGGAGAATATGTGCATAACCCAAGTGTACGGCAGTGTCTCTGGCCATGTGCTTATTTAATAGTCTTTCCATTCTGTAAGTTCAGTGGGTTTTGTCTTTTGCTTTTAAAATTGTTCTAAAAATCATGTGTACTTTTGGTAACTGGCATAGCCTGTAACAATGAGTTCCATAATTTGTCATAAATTAACACTTGTGCAGGAACAGAGATGGAAGAAGAGTTACTCAGAGGCAGAAGA
>WEIV01004656.1:15822-28080 GCA_013390005.1 Calyptomena viridis | reverse complement strand
ATAACTGTAGGGATTATAACAGGAAGACCTTTCTTAAATTAAATTCAGAAATCACTTTAAATGTCACAACATCACTTGCAGTATAGAATAAAGGACTGTCTGTGCTTCTGGAGTTGTTTGACAGAACAAATAGAAAAAGAAGCAAATTGGGTATTTTTCTCTAGAGAAATTATGTGAGAATGATAGCAAAGCCTTCACCTACACCAGACACATCAGGACATATTACATGAATCTTTTATACATATATAAGGAGTAAGAGGGAGACTTTGGAATTTGAATTGTTACTGCTTTTTTGCAGAGGGTCCTAAAACCAAGAGAAAATATGATGGCACAAAATAACATTAAGAGTTTGCCAGTTTTAATAACTCCTTTTATTATGCAGTGAAAGAGGTTGAAATTTGTTATGAGAAACAATAGCAGCCCAGTTACAGGAATAAAATAAAATTAGTTTAGTGAGGAATATCTCTCTCTTCTAAGAATATTCAGGAAAAAGAAATTATTTGTACTATCCTGTTCTGAGCAGGTGGAGAGCAGACAAAGAAACAGATGTATAATCATACAATCATATATAGTATAATCACAGAATACTTCACTTAGGACGACTGTGAGAAGCAAGTTCTCAGTTAACTAGACATGTTCTGATCCCACCTGTTGCAGAGAAAAGAGCTTTCTTGATACATAGCTTAATAAAGCAGCCTTGTACTGCAAAATATATGGCTGACCCATTGGCAATACATTGCTGCCACCAGTGTTCAATGAGATGCAACTCCAACTGAATTTTTTTTCCCAGAGATTTAGAATCTGAAAGATCTGGATTGAAATTTTCAAATGAGGAAGTTATATCTTTTAAAATATCCTTAGCTTTGTCAGAAACCACTTAGTGAAGGTCAAATATAAATGCACTTAGATATATTTCAATAACAAAAATAAAGCTTGAAAGTAAATATAGTGTTTTTAGTTACCCTCTTTCAATCACACAATTAATCCTTCACTTTTGCTTTTTTGCCTAAGTATATTCCCACAATACAGAAAAGCTATGCAAGTAGGGTATAGTAAAAGTTTTTATATCAATTTGCAATAATTAAATTGCTAACGTTTTTGTCCTCCTTTGCTGTAGATAACTGACTAAAAATTTTACTGGTAAAAATGGTAATAAAGAATATATTTAAGTATCAACTGTGAAAATGGATTTTTATATTCAGTCACATCCATTCCTGACAGAAATATCTCTGTTAGCAGGTACTTGAAGAAGGAAAACAATTAAATTTAAATAAGCTTTGTAACGCTGGGCAGTATTTCTCATTCTTTTTCCTTCAGAAATTAGCAAGCTTTTTCTCATGTTTTTATAAAATTTGTAAGTAGGCAGTGAGTTGGCAGGGGCTCTTGATGAAAACTTAATCTGGGGAACCCTTTCTTTCTTTGGCAGAATTGACAGTCCCCAGAAACCATTAAAGGGAGAATAAAGAATACAGTGTCACTGAAGTACACTGAAGCTGAGGGCTTAACCCTCTTGTACACCACTTTCAATGAAAGGAGAACTCTCATCTATAAGAAAGGTTGTAACTTCAATTAACTGGGAATGTAAGTGCTTATCAGTCATAATAACAGTGCATTTGAAGGAAAAACTTTGGTAAAAACTAGGTTTGCCTGGCTTCAAAGGGATGAAAGGCAAAGCAATGCAGATATTTATTCTACAAATCAAAATTGTCAATAAACAATGTGTGAAATTTTTGTCTGTTTAAGCTTAATTTTGTTGAGACTTTCACTGTTTCTGTCAAAGGAAAAACAGATGAGCAGCACATTTATTCTCCTCTTGTATGACAATATTCCTGTTCTAAATCTGCATGTTGCATACTTCATCCAGCTTTTCCAAAATTTATGACATTTGCAAATTCTGTTAAGTATGTATTTTACTAGTGACTGTTGTGTTTGTTTGTCTGTTTTTTTCCTACAGACTTTGTTGTTTATTGCCTTTGAAAGGTTATATTTGACTTACTACTGTAGTACTCACAGGAACATTGAAGGAACAAAGAGATGACGAGAAAATTAATCTAGAGTGGCTGGAAATGTTGCAAGCTTGTTATTCTACATATGTCTCTAGAATGGGAATAAGTACTAATTAAAATGTTCCCCTAGACAGTAACTAGGAATGAAAATTAAAATGGGTGAAGGATTCAGATTGCACAATTAAAAGAATACATTTAATAGTTATGTATTCAATAAGCATGATCTCCCTCCCAAAAGTGTTATAGGTTCTTTCAGAATCATGTGATCAGAGATTATATTAGCATACACACCTAAAAGGTAGCTTTTAAAACCGCTACTAGACTTTCTTTCGGACATTCTTCTGTTCAGCCTCAATGAAGGTCCTGCCTCCCTCATTAAAGTGGAGTGGAGTGGACCAAACTATAATCATTACCTTGCATGCTTTAGCAGTTGACTCTTCACAGAATATGGATGTCCCCATTGCAAGTATGGCAGTTTGAAGGGGCTTTTGCTTTTTATTCCTTTTTTTTTTTTTTTGGAAGCAAAAGAGAAATCACATTATCACATTAAGAGCATATTTCCAATAATATTTTAGAAGTCTATTTTCAAATAAGATGAACTGTGTCCCAGATGTGCCTTTTCTTTTCTGCTCTAAGGGATTGAAAAAGGACAAATGGAGATACTAAAAATACAGTCAGATTAGATATCCTTTGCATTAAATAACTAACTATACTACATGTGCTGTTATGCTAGATGGTAACATTTTTCAAGAGAGGTTCAAAATATGGATTAAAAGGGAATTATGTCTTGATCATGTACACATAACATGCAATTTCTTTTTTTAATATTTACTTTTAATGTTTGTTATATTTTATTTTTAATAATTTTAATTATTGTTTTAAGTATTTTAATTTTTAGTTGAATTTTAATTTAATTTGATTTTTTTATTACCTTGACTCCTGTATTTTTTACTCCAATATTAATGCACTATCACAATGTTGTACAGCCTGAGGCTAGGCTCTAAATATAAGTAATATCAGATCCTGTGGCTTGTTCCAAAAAACCTGATAGAATAAAGGAATAATAACTTGGATGTCTGCATATAATTCGAGTTCTATAATGAAAAGCTTAGAAAGTGACCTACGCTTAATAGGTTCTGAAGAAACTGCAATCCTCAGAATACTCTAGTATTGCTTGATGTGAATATTGTCAAATTTTAAGTTAAAATTGACAGACATGACTGTGGTCAGAGATAGCCCATTGAGTATTGAGATAAGAAAACTGTATACAATCTTCGAATGGAAAACTCAATAGAATATATTAAGGTTAAGAATCTGAAAATGTAGGGAATAATATTTTCTATTACGAATAGAGGAATATAAAAGTGCATTAAATACACGGCATATTTCATGTCTTATAGGAAATGTCATAGCCAGCACATCTTTTTTGGAGAAAAGAGAACAATCAAGTAAATTTTGCAAAACGAGAAAGTGACTTGGATAATTATATGCTTTCACTACAGGCCTACTTCAGTGAACATCTTAACAGTCCTTTACTGATTGAGGACATGTGACATCTATTTCCATGGACCACAAAAATATTTTACTTCCATTTGATATGCTAATTGCTGCAAGATCAGCTAAAGGAAAAACGAGACCTGACTAGAGCATAGCAGTATAATAATTAGACGTTTTAGCTGAGATGTGGGGTACATTTTTCAGACTGCAACTGTAAGATACAAGCCTCATAGAAACATCATGGCTTTTTGAAATACTAATCTTTGAGAAAATGTTTCTAACAGACTTCTAGTAGCAAGTGTTATCAAATAGTTTGATTTACCAATGTGTGCAGCCAGGTAGTGCTGAGTAGAGATAAAAATTGTGGTGCCACAGTGAAATCCAGAAGTACTGGGAGATATGCTCCTGCAGTGTGTGAGTTTTACTGGTAGAAATATTTTCTTTCTTTTCTAGTGTTTGCACAACTTTTAAGGACAAATCGGATGGGATGTATAAATTCTGTCATCTGTACCTTTTGGTTAAACCATGTCCTTATAGTGCTTGAAAATTAATGAGGGCGGTTGAATGGGTTAGACTTATCTATGAAAAGCAAAGTCTCAGAGACTTTAACACTGATATCAACATTAATGTTCTAAGCTTCACAAACCCAAGCATTAACCACAATTCTAGTCAGGAAAACTTGATTGATACTAGATTAAGAAAAAGCAGACTGTTAACAATATGTCCATCCTGAGTGGCTTTTCCCCTTCCAAAATTGTTACAGTGTCCACCTAACTTTAAATTCAACTGCTTGAATGCAGAGTGAACCAGAACACCGTCAAATAAAAGGACTCAAAAATTAGATGTAATATCATTTCTTGTTATTCTAGGAATTGCTAGCTATTTGAAGAATAAGATAACAGCTATGAATGGAAGCATCTATAATTGATGAGAACCCCTTAATTTTTGTGACTACACTAAACAATATCAGTTTCATTGTTCTTTAAAATGGTCCTTGATTGTCAGTGACTATTAGTAGTACCATGATATATGCTTACATCCTTTCAAAGTAGAACTTTATGATTAAATGGCAAAGAAATCTTGATACGTGTATAGCACACTGACTTGAATTATCATGTTAATTTTTTTAATCACTCTAGATATCTAAAAAGAAATTTGTAGTCTGTACAGCCTAGCACCATAATCAGAGTAATTAATCTTGATTCATTAGTTGTCAGCTGTTCCTATATAATCACTAAAGCCTAATAACTGTCATTCACCCTTATCAGAATTGCTATTAGAAAACAATACTATGAATACACTAAACCGAGTAATATCTTCTCCCAGATAAAGATTGTATTGGGGTTTGGGTTTCTGTGGGGTTATTTTTTTGAGGGTGTTTTGTTTGGTTGGTTGGTTTTTGCTTGTTTTCTTTTGTTGTTGTTTTTGTGGTTTTGTTCAGGTTTTTGTTTTTGTTTTTGTTTTTGTTTTGTTTCAGTTTTTTGTTGGTTTTTTTTTATTTTTTGTTTTTGTTTTTTGGTAGCAGCTAATTAATAATGTTTATACACTCAGTAGTAACTTCTCTATCTGCCATGTAGAAAAGACCATAGGAAAACAACATTTAATAATGAAAATTATAATAAAGTGGTTCCTATTGTCCTACTATTGGATCATTATGGTTACTAAATCTGGCAGTAGAACAGAAAAATTGAAGTCCTATCATTAATTCAACCACCTTTTTGGAGGTCCCTGCACCTTTGGGCATCTCAGTTTATATTCTCCAAACAATATTACTAATGTAACCTCAGTTAAAATTCCCAATTTATCAAAAGATCGAATTCACAAAAGGTCACTCAAAGAAATGGATTCCTCTTCTTGCTACCCCGAAATTATTCATTGGTCCCCCTCTAAACGTATAGTTGTTTCAATCTTTTTTCCTCAAGTAGCAGCAAGTAAAGCACTCTCTGAGTTGGGCCACTTAGAGTGCTGGGCAAAGCAGCAAGCTGAATTGACCTCCACAGCCCTTGCTGAGCTTTTGCAGGATGAAAAAATCACAAGGCAAGCAACTCTCCAAAATCGGGCAGCAATCGACTTTCTCCTTTTGGCCCACAACCATGGATGTGAGGAATTCCAGGGTCTTTGCTGCTTCAATCTAAGTNTATTCCATATTTGTATCCCAGCTCCCCCCTTCTTCTAGTCCTTTCCCTATCAATCTAAAGTTACTCGGTCCTGGATAGGGTTGAGTAGAAGGCCTCTGGCTTCTGCCCTTGTCTGTTACCTCCAGATCCCACCTTCCCTTGTCCCTAGTTGGTCCTTTACCTTTCCCCTCCTCTCAATCACACCCTCTAGAAAAGGTCGAGCCCAAGGGTCCTAGGTGCTCTCTGCAGTAGGCTCCCATTGGGACCAAACCCCCAATAAACTGAACTCTGTTTCACTTACTCAGAGAGACATTTTCTGCTTCCTTTAGCAAACAGTGGCTACAGGTCCTTCATCCTGGAGTGCTGTTTAGGTAAAGGGCGAACTGACCACACTCAAGAAGCCTCTTGCGAGGTGTGTGGCAGGGCGTACCGCCTAACTAGAGGCTCCAGAGTCGCTGGAGTGCCCGAGCTATAAAGTGGAGAGGTGTTTGGTGCTCTGGTGCCCAGACATCTGCCCCGAGGCCCTCAAAGGTGGCTGCAAGCTAGCCTGGGCTCAAGCAGGGTCTGAGGAGAAGCCATCAGAGAAGGAACCGTAGCACACCTTGTCTTCAAGAAAGATGAATACTTCTGTGTATCAATCCTGGTACATGTAAACACTTGAGAACTTTCTACAAAAACTGTTGGCTGAGCATTATCTCTGACAAAACAGTGCACATGCCAAAAATGCGTATGCTAGTGACAACTAGAGAGCTGTCAAGCAGCACAGACAACTTAAGGGAACAACACATTCTTGACTCTCTAGAAACTAGATAATTCCTGTGAGCGCATGTTCAATTTTAACTTTTTATTTACTGGAACAGTAACTAATGATTGTATGAAACTTTGGCTCAGGTCACTTTTCATTTAAGAGGAAAAAAAACCCTGAAGTATCCCTTTCATGCTTCCTATTCCTCTTATATATCAAGGATCTAGTTGACCTCTCTCTCCTAAAGAGCAAAAATTTTCAGAAGCCCCATGCTTTCTGTCTGAAAATAACTTTATACAAAGGGAAGAGTCACTGCATGCTCACTGACAAAAGGTGAAGCATACAAAGATGTATGAACTAAAAGTAATACTGAATCTGAATTTATAAAATGAACAATGGGCAGAAGCAATCATGAAAGTTACACTTTTCTGTAATGTAGCACAGCACTAACACTTAGGGAAAGATAGGACTTTTTAGTTCAAGTCTCAAACCTTTGCTTCTCTGGGAGCTCTATTGTTCAGAGTTCAGAGGGAAATCACATGTTACCAAAATATGCCACCAAATATGTACCTTACCGAAAACTAAGGCTGCAAGGAAAGAGTCATGACAGGTCTGTATTTGTATACATATGCTATATATAAACAGTCAGGACATTCCTATGAGTTAGCTTGTTTTGGAGCCTCTTTTAGTTGCTGGATCTGGAAATTCATAATTTTATTCTCCATAGTTTATATACTTCACAAAAAAGTATACGTATACACTCAGGTGACAAAACTAAATGACTATGAAGCGAAAGAACTTTTGGTTATCATAGTGAAAAAAGGGAACGTTGGTGAGTACAGCTGGTAAAGAGGATCATAGAAGTGAACAAACTTTATGGACACAGGTGAGTTTGAAGAGTATTTAATGTTTTAAATATAGAATTTCACCAGTCCTTAATTTAATGGCACAATCCAATTTATCCACAATAATTCCACCTTACCCACAAAGTCAGTGTTGAGTGTGTACCTAAATTTAATGCAATCCTATGACTTTATAGAACAAAGCCAGCTATTACAACAAATAAATCATAAGAACATTTGCTGGTAGGCCTATATATTAGGAAAAATATGATATACATACTTCTATTAAGTGTTCTGTAAACCGAATATCTTCATAACCCAGCTAAATCATTAAAATAAAAATTCTATATAACAAGTTTATCAGCCTCTGTCTAGTTGGTTTTATTATTTCAGTTGCTGGTTTATCTCTCTGTCCTAATTTGGGACTAATATGTCCAGAGGGATAAATATTCTCTGATAAAAAGCAGGCTGCAGCTCCGCCTCTCCCACCTGGTTCAAGAAAAGAAATATTTCCTCGAAGGAAAGTGAAAGAAAAAATACAAAACTATTTATTTAACAAACAAACAGGAAAATAATAATAATGCTAAACAATAAACAATGAAGTCTCTCACGGGGGAAAGAGAAAGAACCTGGAAGATTCAGAGTCCTTTTGTTGATATGACCTCCTTCTCCCCCTGCTGCTGGGCCAATGTGGGACGGCCTCCCCCAGGCCAGGCCTGTGAAAGGGTCTCCTAGTGAAGTTTTGATGTTCTAGTGTCCCAAACAAGTCCAGAAGAGGAGAAACCAAAGTCTCAGGAAAACACAGCAGTTCCACTCTTCATCCTCTCAAAAAAAAAATTGAGCTGAGAGCTGCCTGAAAAAAACCCAAGCTCAAAGTCCTTCCTCTCTCCTCTCCACTGAAGAACAACAAAGCAAAGCAACGTCCTTGAAACACCGGACTGCTTGAAAAAGTTGTCTTTGACTGTGTTTTTTCCTCTCTGCTCTAGGGCTCAGTTTTAAAGACTCAGAAAGGCCCAAGATTCATTTTTCCTGGTATGATAGGGTTGACGATATGGGATATATCATAAAGTCATCTCAAGACACTCTCAGGACACTATGACTAAGCACTGGAAGAACCATGGAGGTGAGGTCCCACTAAGGACTGAGTTTTGTTCATTTCCAGAGATATAACTGAGACAAAATGAGTAATGCAAAATTTGGGCTTAGAATTTTCTGTAAAGTCATAATTTGACACTGTGTCAATTTGACACTGTCACATATGTTTCTCTGATCTGTGTATCCAGAAAATGTATCACATTCAGGAATTAGATTGGCTCAATCTATATAAGTCATGAGATCACCTAGTTTATAAATACCTCTCCATATATACTCAAGATTCACTCCTGTTTCTAGAATTCTATTTTTAAATAATTTTAATTATATAAATTCAAGAACAAACATTCATGAACTTTTAATGATTAGAACAAAAATTCCATTTTAAAGTTAATGCAGAGAGAAAGTTTTTTTTCACTGAAAGTCGAAAGGTCTTTTAAGTTACTCATATCTGTATGAAAGTCTCATCCAACAAGTACAATCAAAATCTGACCTTCTATACCAGTATCTGACTAAAATCTCCTCAGCAACTTCTACATGGTATAAACAATTTATAACACTTAAAAATGGGGTAAACCTTCAAGGGATTTTTTAGTTTATAAATAAAAATGTGTTTCCTGTAACTTAAAATTGCTGACACCACCAATCCAATAATTAAGTGTAACTAAAAAAAAAAAATCTTTTCTGCAATATATTTCACTTATCAGCACAAAACTTGAAGGAAAATGTCAAAACAAAAACTCTCTCCATTCAACCCTGACTACAGTTCTGAGACTATATTCCATATAAGTTTTTTCTTCAGGACTTAATGTAAAAGCTTGTCTTCCTTCAGCAGTCTCTTAGTTAATCTTCGGGAATAAGGCCCTTATGCCACATTTGGCTTGAGAAAAAAAAGAGTAATAGAAAAGAATCCTTGAAATATGTAGGCTACCTGTTTACTATTCCTTTTTCCCTTTATAAAATTACTCTTAACAAGGTAAATGGTGCTGTAGTATTCTTCACGCTGATATAATCGTATCAGCATAATTCCAAAGATATACAGGAATAAACTAACACAAGGCCAAACAGTTGCTTGAGGTGCTTCCAATCACTGAAAAATTTTGGTATTAGGTATTACCTACATGAGTATCACATCATTCCAGTCCTCCTTTTTAAATTCAGTTATTTCTTATTTATGGTAGTGCAGCAGTGTATTTGAACTTGGCGTGCAAGGAAATAAAATTTTACTTCTCAAAAGCTGATTGGTCTGATCTGAGCTAATCTCAGGAATATGAAGCCAGTATAGTTCCGGTAAACAACTAATATTGGAATAAGGCCTTAAAGGGAAAAAAAATCAACTTTTGAATTCAGTTGCCTAAAATAGGTACCCTAAATAGATCAACTCAAATTCATATTTTTATATTCATAGATTTTAACTTTTTCTGTTATCAGGCTTAAAGACCCTGGTGACATTAAGGATAAATGGTGCTGACTAAAGACAAAAAACAACAACAGGCAACCTACAGCTATCCAAAGTTCAAGTAAATTTCAGCATGGTTTAGAGAAAGATGGAAATTGAAAGATAAAGATCTAAATAGCATTCAGGTAAGCCATTTCATCTTTTTGTTCTTTGCAGTGCTTTTGAACCATTTAGGAGAGAATTCACTGTTAATGTAAATTCCTTTTGACTATAAAGTTGCAATACCGAAAGGTCAGGGGTTTTTTTTGTTTTGTTTTTTTTTTAATTATTCCCACTACAAATCAGTGCAGGATTAGTCTTTTTTGTTGTAAATAAACTGAATACTTCCAACATTTTTATCAGATTTGAATAAAGCAGATGTTGATGGGATTGAGGGTTTAAAAATACGTAAGCGAATACTTTTCAAGGATAGCCAGTTCATTTCATAATTTTGTTGGATGTTAACCTTGGATTCTAAATTTAAGCTGCTTTATACCCTTTCACAGACACATTAGCATTAGATCATTTCTGCTTTGTCTCTGAAGGTTAACAGATTAATGACAGTCTACATATTCAAGTGAGTAAACTACAACTTCAACAGTCTTTAGGTGAATCAGAAGTAGAAAACAGAAAACAGAAGGTGAAGGTCCACATTCTAGAGGCTGACACACTCTAGAATGCAGGACAGTAGTCCTACCCTTTGCAGTCTGAACTGAAAAGAAATTCAATTGCATTAGAGAACTAGTTTCATGTTAGTAAACTAGGTAATTTAGCACTAAACATGGTTCACTGTACTTTAACTTGAACCTTGCATTCCTTAGTGGAAGGATTTTATTCTTCCTGTACCACCACTGATAATATGCACAAAGCCAACTTGGTATCTTTCTGGTATTTTTCTGAAATTTTCTCTGACTTGTTTTACATATCTGTGTAGGACATATTCATGTCCCACATGTACAGATACAGGAAGTCACCTAGGCTGGTAAATACTTCCAACCTTACATCAGCTTATTCTAAATTTCTATACCAATAGCAACAAAAGGACTGGTTTTCAGATTACAATATTTGATTGTTTTATTCTTTTCAAAGCGTTCTTACCTGCTTACTTTTTCCTTAGCAGTAATAGAGTTGATATGATGCACTACTCATATGAGAATGATATTTTTCTTGCTCTATCATACTGGCAGTCCTCGAGGTCTCCTATTTCAGCTAGCACTTTATCAGGTATTACAGTTGTTTCACTTCTTTGTTTTCGATTTGACTTTTGTACTTGAGAAGAGTGCTGGGTTGGCAGCCCAGGAGAATTGAGTCCTTTGTTCATACACAGAACAATTTATTTCAAGCTGCAGTTGGAGACACAACCTGAGAGACTGAAAGGCAGCATTAACTCTTGCCCACCATTTCTTTGAAAGCTAAGACTGTCTAGCATAAGAATGCTGCAGACTTTGCATGGCTTGCAAAGAAGTCACACATAATAGCACTTTCTAAAATTCATCTTAACTGTTCATGATAGACAGAATCCCCCTTCTTTACCTTCCGTCCTTCAAAAACAGATGAAGAGGAGAAACGGATGGCTGCACTCATTCTGCCCTTGTTCACACACAGCTGTCTGGGTTCATGAAAATACAACATCCTTGTCATGTTTGAACAATCTTCCTTGTCTTCTCATCATTGTGAGAAGTTAACCCAGTTTTCCTCTTTTTCTTTTATCATGAACTTGGTTCAGTTCACAGAACTTCTTCACCCACTCCAGTCCCCAGGAAAAGGATACAGAACAAAATACATTTCCTCAATTGTCACTGAAAAGTAGTCAGCATAATCTGAAACTGCCTCAACTAACATCCACAATGGCTAATTAACTTATTTTACTGGTCCATATTCATATTCATAGAGCCAATGAATATTCATAAAGCCAATTTCCCATTTATGGAATGGTTGGAAGGGACCTTCAAGATCATCTTGTTCTAAGCCTGCTGCTAGGGGCAGGGACACCTTTCACTAGACTGAGCATCTTAAAACTCCATCCAACCTGGCCTTGAACACTTCATAAAATCACTAAGGTTGTAAAAGACCTCCAAGATCATGAAGGCCAACCTTTGACCTAATACCACCATGCCCACTACTATATTGCATGTACACTTGTTTATTGAACTCTTCCAGGGATGGTGACTCTACCCCTGCCATGGGCAGACTGTTCCAATACTTCTTCATTGAAGCAGTTTTTCCTCATATACAATCTGAATCTCCTTGTGAGAAACAGGGGTTAAACAACAGAAGTTAAGAATTGCCAAGAAAACATCTGCAGTTATTTTTCCCAGAGTGGGGAAAGAAGGGAGACTACAATTGTTGTTTCCCAGATAACAGAGGTCACAAGGTTCTGTAAGCACAAATAAACACCTGCAGCTTGAAGAATGTTCATGTTATGAAGGTATCATCAACAATCTTCAATTCTGGGAGTGGATGAAACCTTCTGACTAAACAGTAATTCTTTAATGAACAATGAGACCCTTATCTCACTGCC
>WEIV01004656.1:3242-15607 GCA_013390005.1 Calyptomena viridis | reverse complement strand
TCCTGTCCTGTCCTGTCCTGTCCTGTCCTGTCCTCTCCTCTCCTCTCCTCTCCTCTCCTCTCCTCTCCTCTCTCACTTTTGGAATGGCTGGTGAGATAAGCTGTAACTTACGTATGTTAACTTTTACTTTAACACTTTGCTTTTGTCTTCATAGTATTCTTGATAGATTGTTTTGCTTTAGAACTTGTGTATATGACTTATTTCATGTGGTTTTGAACTGTGTCTTTATAATAAGGATTATCCCGACTATTAAAAGAACCCACTATCTATTTTATCACAGTGTATCTTAGTAACAGGTGTTATCTCTAAGGGCGATGCTGCAGGCTAATTTTTGCCTGAGCATGTGTAGAAGTGAGGCTGTGACTGGAAGGCCTGATTCCTGTGGTTGGACAAGGAGAAACTGATCTCTAGGTCATTGGGTGATTAATGTAAACAATATAATGTCTTATGTAGTTGTAACTGTGTAGGAAGAAGAAAGCAGACATCTTGCAGATTTCATGCAAGATAGACACTCTGCCTGGCTGTGAGACATCTGGCCAGGCAGAGAGACATGTCCAGGCCCAGGCAGACATACTGTTTAGGGGCATGGACACAGAATCTGCTAGAAAGGTAAGATAAATTTAGGATTAGGTTTAGATGCAGAAGACATAGTTTAGTTAGGATTAGGCTGTAGAACACTGGCACACAAGTAGCTAAATAAACACCTGAGAAACTTCATGAAATCCTGCCTTGTCGTCATGTTTTTCTGCCATTTGGATCCCTGAAACACTACATATCTCATAACTGTTTAGCATAACTCCTTATACAACAGTTCTAACAGTCTCAGTCATGGTGAAATAACACTTTAGGGGAACCTGCTGAGGGTTCCACTCCTGTCTGTTGGTGAAGGTCCCTCCTAGCAGGAAAATATCAAATATACTCTCCAATTTGGTGAATCTGCAAGTGAAGTTCCCTCTGCGCAAGGGACACATGTAGACTGATCAGGTTTTGACTTACATGGGACTCTGATATAAGAAAGAGAAATTCTCCCCCTTTAGAAGGCTTAGTTTAAACCTTCCCTTTTTCATGACACTCCCCTGGCATAACTTGAGGCTGTTTACCTCTATCTTATTGCTAGTTTCCTGGGAGAGGAGGCTGATCCCCACCTTGCCACAATCTCTTTTCAGATAGTTGTAGAAGGCAATAAGATCTCCTTTGAGCCTTCTTTTCTGCGGACTGAAAAGAAGTCCGTAAGCTGTTCCTGATTGGACTCATGTTCTAGAGTCATCACCAGCTTAGTTGCCTTTCTCTGGACATGCTCCAGGACCTCATCTTTCTTGTAGTGAGGGGCCCAAAACTGAACACAATTCTCGAGACCTTACCAGTGCCGAGTCCAAGGGGATGATCACTGCTCCAGTCCCCATGGCCACACTATTTCTGATACAAGCCAGGGTGCCTTTGGCTGTCTTGACCATCTGGACACACATCTGGTTCTTGTTCGGTTGGCTGCCAGTCAGAACCCTAGGCCCTTTTCTACTAGTCAGTTTTTCAGCTTCCAGGGATTGACAGCCACAACTTCACTGGAAAACCTGTTCCGCTGTCTCACTGCTCTCAAAGTAAAAAATTTCTTCCTAACATCTAATCTGAATTTAAAGCAACTCTCCCTTGTCCTATCACTGCATGCCTTTGTACACAATCCCTCTCCAGATTTCTTATAGGCTCCCTTTAGGTACTGAAAGGCTGCTCTAAAGTCTCCATGGAGCCTTCTCTTCTCCAGGGAGAACAATTCCAACTCTCTCTGCCTGTCTTTGTAAGAGAGGTGCTCTAGCCCTCTGGTCATCTTTGAGGCCCTTCTCTAGACGTGCTTTGTCAGGTCCATCAGTACTCTTTCTTACACTGCGGTAATTGACTTGCTGATCATGCTACTGTTGATGCAGCCAAGGATATGGTTGGTTCTCTGATCTGGAAGTGCACATTGCTGGCTCATGTCAAACTTACATCCACCAACACCCCAAATATTTCTCCACAGGGCTGGTCTCATTGCATTCTCTATCCAACCTCTATCTGTGCTTGGGATTGTCCTGGCCTAGGTTCAGAATCTTGCACTTGGCCTTGTTGAAAACTTCATGATGATTACACTGAAATCATTCTTTAGTTCACTGAATTTAGTTTAGTATAGACTGACCTGAGAAGAGTTACAAACTTGTCACAATTGCTCTATGTTGACTTTAATACTTTAGACTATACACAATCAGTTTAATCACTCTTGAAATTATAGTCTTTCTGAAAAGTAAAACATCCGTAAAGCTGCTTCAACATAAATACTCAGCTTGAATCATCTATAAGGCAAATCGTGTCATGCTTCACCACTGATTTTTAAACCTGACTACCTGTGTTTTCATGGTTATGATTAGACAGTTCCACATTTTACCTCTCTTCTGTTCGCCACATAACCCTTACTTTTATAATGCTGCAGATATTCCCATGTGCAATATGTCACCTACTTTTAAAATCATAATTTTTATCTAAAGAAAGCATTCCCTGCATTGAGGCTTCTACTTGTTGTTTCAAAGATTTAGTCAATCACAGTATTTTCAACACCATTAATACAGCACCATGACTTTTCCTCCTGTTCTTAACCACTGAACATATTTATCAACTACAGGAATCCAATGTCCTCAGTACCACAGACCAAGGTTAGAACTTGAGGAAAAAAGAAAGAATATATTATAAAAACCTGTACGTCATCATATTCAGTTTATTTTTCCAAATAGAAATAGCCTTATAGCTTAACTACAGCTTCGGAAAAGTTACCCAGAAAATTGCATGTCAAGATGATAAATCTATCAATTTTTAAAGCTGCTTATTGTTATGGGCATGACACCAACAGTAAAATAAGGAAAACTTCATCCTGGATACAAGAAACATCTAACACCTGACCTTCAGCTATTTTATCATGTGACTTGTCTGCATTTATTCATACTATTCTCTTGGCCATAAAGTAAGACAAAGGAAAATAAATCATGGACAGTTTCCAGCATGAAAAGTTGCTTGTTTGTACATTAAGAAGACAACGAAACTTTCAGAACCAACACTCAGTACATAAATAGTATTCTAAACATCAGGCCCTGGCTGTCTGTGTAGAAGCCTAGAAGACAAGTGAGTTAATGTTTGTGTCTCAAATATCAATAGCCCAATAGATATGGAGACAATTAAGGATTGCTGGTAAGAACACACTGTGATAAAGAACAAGATGTGGCTGGAGGAGGCAGCCATACAGAGGGCAGCCCTTTTCTGGGAAAAAAAGCCCTTGTTCTGGCTCCTGGAGAAAAGCACAACACAGTATAGCACAAGTGCAGGGATAAGGTCAAGAAGCAGTCACAGAATGTTGACCAAAGGCCAACCCAATAGAGGGAGATAAAGACCATCAAAGACCCCCAAAGCCCTCCGATCTGTTTCTAGAAAGGTCTAGAAGAGTGAATTCACATAACTGGTTTCCATAGAAGGTGACAAACTTATCTCCAGGGCAGGGAACACTGCTATTAGGACTACTGTTCCTTCTCTTTTCCTCTCTCTAATCTCTCTTCTGTTTCACCCTACCCCTTATTCCAAATCCAGCACTGTGTGCTTATACTAGAAGATAAGGGACTAACTTACACCAATTTCCATGCCAAATGTATAATTTACTAATAAAACTTTGTAAGCTTTTGTGGACCCTTGGGCTTCTGTTGTACCCTTTTGATCACGAGCATCTGCACACTTACATGTTCAGGGGGATGCTACAGTTTGCCATGTCAAATGGTGACCAAACTCAACATTCTTGAGGAAATGTCCATCTTTGGCTAAATAGAACTGTGACTGGGGCAACTGATTTCACTGATACTGAAAAAAGGTTGCTGAGAGGTGAATGCAAGGATGTCTTGGTAAGTACTGTTAGATTAAGTGCAGCTGGATCTCCAAACTAGACTGACAATAGATTTCAAGGAAAGAAAATTTATGTTGTTTCAAGTTTCAGTTCCAGGTTACATATTCCAGAATTGCAGATATCAATTTAAAAGTCAAAATTTTCTTTATCTTCCAAAAAAGGTCCAGTTAGAATCCAAAGGTAATCCCTAATTACATACCATTTCTATTGTATCTTAAATGATTTTTCTAAAGCAATGTATTAGAGGTAAATTATAGGGTAAATTTTCCGTGCAAAGTACTGCAAAACAAATCAGTTTTGCATGGGCTACTGAGAAGATCTGCATTCAGAAGGTTACTGGCTGTTGCACCAATGACTGTTGCATTATGATTTTATTTGCTAAAAAATAATATAGAAAAGGAAAGATTAATTGTCACAATATGAATGTAAACAAGCAACTCATAAAATTACATAATAAATTCAGAATATGGAAAGAGTGAATTTTGGGGTACCAAAGACAGATTTTTTTCTATCTTATTTACTGGCTCAAAGAGATTAAAAAAGGAATTCCATCTCAGGGGGGAAACCTCTTTACTTATATGTAGCCACCTTCTGGGCTGCCCTGCTCCCTCTTCAGCCCGGGCATTGCTTCGGCCATCGGGCACCGAATAGGAGGGGGCCCTTCCAGTCAGGAGGCCTCCAAGTCGGGAGGTCCATCTCAGAAGGTACCTCAGGGTCTGCAAGGGGTCTGTGTGCCCTTACAAACCCTCGAGGGTTGGCTAGTGAATGGAGGATGAAGTGCAGGCAGTTCTTCGTGGTTGCATAAAATATAAGTTTATTTTCACCCCAAGGGCAGCGAGCCCCATGGAGGGTCCAAGCTTATCAGAGGCAACCAGGGAAGAGCCCTTCTCATTTCCGGTTTGTGGTTCTTATAGGGGGCTCCAGCCAATGGGAAAGGAGGAGAAGGGAGGGGACAAACCATCTGGGGGGAAGGGCAGGGGATTTAACAGAATGTACTAAGTAACAGAACAGTATAATACAGAGACACATAATATAGAAATACATACTAACTACACACCACAACACTTACATTAAGACTTGTGTCAACATTTGGAACTTCTTTCATTTGGTGAAAACTCCCCTAAACTTTTTTTTTTTTCCAAAACATTATAAATCCTCTTTCATACCTTTTCATCCACCAGTACCCTCAAACTCTTCTCAGCAGGGCTTCTCTCAATCCCTCCATTTCTCAATCTGTACTGATACCAGGTGTTGCTCTTATTTAGGTGCAGGACCTTGCACTTGGTCTTGTTGAACTTCATGAATTTCTCATGGGCCCACTTCTCAAGCTTGTCCAAGTTGACATCTCTCCAGCATGTCAACCACACCACATGGCTTGGTGTCACCTGCAAACTTGCTGATGGTGCACTTGATCCCACTGTTCAAAGTCTATGAATTCTTCAAAAGAATATGGCTTTTCAAAGTTTTGATATCATAAAGTGTGATAAGATAGAGGGAACAGCATCTGAACATCTATGTATCCATTTGAATTAAACTAAAACTGCTTACTTGGTTGACTGCTTTTAAAATATATAGCTCTAATTTTGATTGCAGTTGATTGTACTTATACAAAAAATCTCATTGCAATTAAGTGAACATAACCACAGTTGTTGCTTTTGGCAGACTTAAGTATATATTTTGAAGAACTTGGTAAAGAATGTAATGGTCTTTAGAAATTACAGCATGGAAAATTTTCTTGCATTCCACAATGGTATAAAGGCATAACAGACTTGCTTCCAAAAACCTCAGGTGTGCCCAAATGAGCCACCTGAGTTTTCCAAATACACTAGCTGTTCTAGGACATCTGTATGCAGATCTTGCTTTACCTACATCCTTAATTCTATAACCACATAGAGACTTTCTCCCTAAAACAAGCTTAAGGCACTTTTTTTACTAGCAAAAAAAAGTCTCAAGTCTACGCTATGATATTTGTCAGAAAAGTTACTGTCTCTAAATAATTCAAAGCACTAAAAAAAGAACAATACTAGAGTGTGAAACAGGCCTTAAATAATTCCATGGGGAAATATACCACAGAAAAGAAACAATTTGATTAAACCACATTTGAAAATTCTGTAGTCCAGCATAAAAGTATTGCCACTCTCCCCTGGGAATTCTCTCTATATGCAGTTACACAGACAGGGGACATAGATGATTTTCAATAATGTTTAGAGCTAAAAGGGGCAATCAGATAATCTATGGTTGTACATTTAATGGGTCATGAAAATCCAGACAGTTGTCCTAACTGAATCCAGTTACTCGAGTTATGGTACTTCAGTACTGTGGGCAGCACACCTCTGAATGCCACAATCAGAGAACATAATAGAGGAAGGTACCAGTGCTCTGAAGTAACAGGTATCATTTCAGGTAGAAGTTATATTGATTCGTTACTTAATATCCTCAAAAGATACAGGACCCATCAATGCTTACATTGAAAACAGTAGTTTGCATTTAATCTCTTGTTTAATTTTCCAGGATTTAACAGAAGAGCAAAAACTTTTGTTTACTTTCCAGATTACAGATATCTAGTTAGGAATATTTTTTTGGGAACATTGATTCAGATGTTATTGAAAAAGTAACTGTAATTTAAAACAAATGAAAAAGGATCTGTGGAGAGTAAGAATCTGGAGACAGAGTCCTGCTACCTTTAAGAGATCTTTGAAACACATGGTATGTTCCCTTCTTCAAGTACTCAGTACAAATACACATCACAGATGCTTATATGTCATGTCCAAGAGCTTTCTGATGTACAGTAATACCTTACTTTCAGACATCTATGCCGACAGAGCTTCCTGCTCAAGAAGCATCTGTCCAGATATGGTGAGTTTTTTGTGAAGCTGATGGGACCTGCACCCGTTTCTCACAGTCGTGGTCCAGGCCGTGCCACTAATTACTCTCAGTATAAACTCCACTTTTTTCCCAAGTCCACAAAGAAATTTTTATTGTATTATATGAAGTCTTGAAGATATTTTTGTCCACAAAGCCTCTCTGATTCTCGTGATTCCTCATAAGGATACTGAAGCCACCACTCCAAACTAATTCAGCTTTGCATGGTCTTAAAACTAACAAATCATTCTATTGCATACAAGTGAGGCTGAAGGAATTCCTTTTCTTACAAAAACTCTGAAATCAATCATACTGAAGAACTATAGGCAGAATAATTTCCTTTACAGACTTTATGCTCTACAGACATAAATCAGTTTTCCACGAAAATGTTAGTCTTTCAGCTTTTTAGAATAGGTGTCTCTTATCAGTTGGAGTGTTTCTACAGCACCATTGCTAGTCAGTTTCCAGGTCTCATAACTTCAAGGTTAACCATCAACTCCTGCTTCATTTCTATTGCCCTTTACTATTAAATGCCTAGAAGAAACTTTTTTTTTGTGAGGAAGGGCAGACATACTACACTCAGAGATATCAACAAATGAATCTTTATGCTGTGCATGAGTACGTGGTTGCAAAAGATGTCCTGATTGTACTGTTTGAGGCACCAGACCCCACCTCAGCTCCAAGTTTGATCTAAGTTATAACTAAACAGTCTCAACATCTCAATGTCAATCAAGAAGTCTTTTTAACTGGCTTTATCATCTGCAATGGATATTTTTTGGCATGAGATAAAAGACTGATCTGTGTACTGTTTAAAACTAGCACTGCATGTTCTCCCAGCATACGATACAGCTGTAGTGACTGACATGTGTTATGTGCACATAAAGCATGACTGACTTTACATCTTTTTTTCTCTAGTGTCATTTGATGGCATGGGTGAAAAATACAAGGATCTATAGTAATCTCATATATTCTGTTGCCCTCAGTATAGATAATGTAGCCTGTTCAGATGAGCAAACAAAAGTCCTGTTTTGTTACAGAACCCTAAAGGGCTTATGTCATGACTGATATTTTAGTGCCACACCAAGTACAGTGAAATAGCAGTTACTCCTTTCAAGATGCAGTGAATAAGAAATCTTTCTCACAAAGAGGTTTGTCTTCCACTAGTTTCCCAGATGCTAAAAAAGAGCTTAAGAACAGCTGCTAACTACTCCAGCAGTCATTGAAAAGGAGGTTTCTGAGAAAAAATTGGAATTTTGGGGGTTCAGATAAGAGTAATGTAAAGTGGTAAAAACTGGAAAAATTTTGTACATGAAAAATGTAATCCATGTAGATTCTGGAGGTTTTTCATATATTAATCAAATCAGACTTCTGTATATAGTCAGAACTGATGTAAACACTATTTTCTGAGAAGAACATGCAACAACAACAAATCAAACAAGATGAATCAGATATGTATTTTTTCCCACTAGTATATCAGGAAGAAATCAGAAATATTACCTCTATTGTCAGCAAACTTTATCAGCAATTGGGCTGGAACAAAAGTATTTTATATGCAAACAAGCAAGATCAAAAGAGAATCCAAATGATGTGTCAAATTTACCACTGAACATCAGAGAACTCATAACCAAACCACATCAACTAATTCTTAGATATCGGGGTGAGAATTATATAGACTTTAGGTGTGCATCGGGTAGCTCAGTGAGGGAGTGGCAGCTGCAACCTTTAAAAGAGTAGCATAAACTTTTTGCAGTTGCAGTACATTACACAGACACTTTCTTTCCATCTTGCTCAAATCACTGTTTGTTTCATTACCTTTGATCCTAGGGTAAACCACTGAGAAGTAGTCGGTGTCATTGACCTCTGTTTGATTAACTATATTCTTCTCCAGTCTCTGTGGTTAATACTAGTTTTATTACCTTTTATTGAATAATATTATTGAATATCATGGTGCAGCACTAGAAGTCATTGCCCAAAGGAAACAACCCTGTCAATTGTCAATATGGAAACAGAACACCAGAGGATTTGCAGAAACCTGCTTACACTTCTTCAAACCAATTTTAGAACATCCTGTCACCCAGTGCAGAAAGCTTTATCAGACTTAAACAAAATAGGCTAACAATATCTGCTCAGGAGGTACTAATATAAAAACATACCCTATTGTCTAATATGTTGCAGCTCTCATATTGTGGTTATTTCTAATGCAAATTTATAAAAATTCTTTCCTGGAACGTTAAAACTTGTTAAATTTCAATATTGGCAGCGGCCGAATAAGAACACTGGTATCTGTGCCATCATTTGGCTTTAAAGCACTGAGATTTTCAAGAAATTATAGAAATAATTCAGTGTCAGTACTCTTCCAAATTAATTTTGCAGGCAGGAATCAAAAGACCGGAATTCCTACCTACCATTACAGCATGTCATTAACCATAAACCATACGCAAGCAATTTCTGAAATTTAGATTTTAAGAAACCCACACAAAAATATTGCACCGATAACACAGCACACAAAACTAGAATGCACACTAAATTGAAAACATAAAGAAATATAATCCTGTGTGTTAATATAATAGTCTCAAGGGTTGCTGGAAACTAGAGCAAGTAAGAAAGATGAATATCCAAAGATCATATGAGATGAAGGAAACAGTAGATTAAGGAACTGTAGCAGAAAAAGGCCTTGTTTTATCAATATTTTCCTAGTTTGCCCAGTGAAATGTGTTTCTTCAGTCTAATAAAATTCCACAGAACTAAAGAATAGTAATGAAGATTAGCATACCAGAAGAACATAGGGTATTTGCCACATATGCTGTTCTCTCTGACAAAGAGAGAAACCAAGGAATGTCACTAGATAACACTTAAGTCCTTCCTAGTTAGGGATACAAAGTGAGATGCCATCTGTCCTGAGAAAGAGGATAAAGAGTCATCAATTTGCTTTTGCACGTCTTTACTGTCTAAAGTGCTGGGCAACAATACAATGGAGAGTCAGCTCCCTTCAGGCTGACAAAAGCTCATGGTGTTTTGCCTTCTTCTCTTAACAGCAGTGGAATTAGCCAGCAGCCTGCTCAGCTGACATACCCAGCACAGTATGATAAGCATTCTGTGAGTGAAAAAAGCATACTTGAAAGCATATTAACAGTGCTTAAGAGTAGCACCTGAACACCTGCTTCTTATATTGACTTTTATATCTTTACTGTTGTTCACCAAGTAAGAAGAAAAAGGTAATTTTGAACTGAACTTCACTTTCAAGGACTTTTTTCCTACCCTCTGCATAAATTAAAATTCCTTTAATGTAACAACATACTATAGAAAGATTACAACATATTACGGAAAGGTATGGTGCTTACAGATGTATTGACACATATATATAACACACAAGCATGTATGTGTTCATATGCCACCGGTACCAATCTTGTTGTTACTGGACCAATTAATATCCTTAGCAAAGAACAGAAAAATAGTCTAAATAGCAGAGAGGTCTTTAAACGATACTCTGTTTAAAGCAGTCTTAGTGTTCAGTAAAATTCTTAATTAACATTTACCTTCGCTGACAAAATTGTAAAACAATTCCTACTTTGTCTAATACCTATATACAAAATGCAAGTTACTACACCTTCCTCTGGCTTTTGTAGTTCTCAAGGTGATCCTCACCTGATGCATTATGCCCTGCAAGCGTGTTAGGGCCCTAAGTGCCCTGATTGCCCTATAGTCCTGGGGAACACCATCTTCTTTTCCCCACATCTGCCACCCTGCACATGATACTCAGGTGCCATTTAAACTCATTCTGGGGCCTTCAGTTTGAGGCTGTTCTGGGGTTTTGGTTGTGTTCTCATCTGTTCCCACCCTGTAGTATCCCACCTCATGGGTGATTTTACCATCAAGACAACACATTGGCATTTTTTGATTCAACTAAAACTTTTGAAGTTGGTTGAGAAGACAGGAAGTATGTTACTGCAAAGTGGAGAAAAATATACAGTTTTTCTCTACCTATGAACCTCAGCTATATTTAAATTTACTGTTATGTGTCTGAGTCTAAATAGGTATTTTTCACTGCTTGACTTTAATAATATGATTTGGGGCCTAGTCTTCCTGCCTTCCCTCTAAGGAGGAAATGAATGGATTCCTGTAGAGAGATCTAACAGGTTCCCGTGGAGAGGTCTTCTAAAACTAATTCTTCCCCAGCACTGCTTAGTCATACCACTCTGCCACTGCAACTGTAAAGTGATGCTGGTGTGATGAGGAAGATTGTTGTCTGCTACAACAGTGTCACATGCAGTAACCTTTATTTTAGTTCCTTCATTTCAAAAATGTATGTTTAGAACTGGAATATGTCAAATGGAGATTCATTTTTTCCCTCTTTTGTCTTTGAATTTAGTGGGTCGAATGTTGGAACCATGTGTCCCTTTCTGTGAAGTACTGGGAGGGAACAGGCTGAAGTTTCAAGAAGAATCAGAAGATTGTGCAGGCGGTGAATGAGTATGTCTGGTGTTCTCTGACAGAGTTACTTCGAGTGTGAACTGGGGCTGGAATGAGGGCTAATTTGCTCTGCCAGGATTTTCCACCAGTGTAAAGATAGATCTGTGTTTGATTGCCTTTGGACCTGGGCTGGTTGTCTGGGCAAATTGACAAGTTAATGTGGCTGCATGACCTTATGATCAGCATGGTTTCATGATCAGAAAAAGCTTGTTAAATTAGGATCAGAAATGGATTTTAATGTCTCTGACAAAAGCAGGAGCACTACTGATTTGGCCAAGATTGGGATTCAGGGTGTGGAAAGGGTTTGATGAGGTATAACAAAACTTATGGCATCTGTTTTGGATAGCAGGGTTATAACTGCTCTGTGCTTTTAAGAGGTGATAGCACTGCATGGTTTGAATTTCACTTCTTGTTTTGGAAAATGGGCGCATTTGTCCTCCTGTACTTATTACGGGCTTTTAGAAATGTTGATCCTGAAGCTTGTAATATTGAGTATGACCAGCTAGGAGAGATGCTGGCAGCCACCACTGCTTTGCCAGCTGTGCCCCCCCAAATGCAAACCTGGCAGCCTGAATAAATCAGAGCCAGAAAAAATAAACCTGTCAGAGTATTAAACTGGTATTTATACTTACATAGAAAAGCCAGTGGTATATTAGGTAGCCATATATGGGACCCAATAAGGACCAGTTTAGAGCCAGGGGCTTATATAGATTTCTTTTCCCCCAGGAGCTGTGGCAACAAGTGCTAGCACCAGGGACAATGGAAAGAAATTGACTCCTGAAGAGATCCACCTTTAGATCTGCTGGGGGATAGTGAAACCTAAGATGTGAGAACTGTGAGGATCTTCCAATGTGGTTTACTATGCACAAAATTAGCTGATGGAAAATATGATGCAAGGCAGCTATATTCACTATTAACATAGTTTGAGAATAGCGAAGGTTCTCAGAAATAATCTGGGGAAAATAATTTTGAATATATTATGAGGGGACTAAAGATTAGAGAGAGTTTAATCACTGGATGCTTATCCTGTACTACTCATCTTTGGTACACAGGAACCAAAATGTCTAATAGAAAAAAATCCCAAACCCAACAAAACCAAGAAACAAAAAATGCACCATATTAATGAGAA